>JAHZNI010004231.1:0-24403 GCA_027744415.1 Seira ritae | reverse complement strand
AATTGGCTATGATACTCAAGGCCCTCATCTGTATCAAACTTGCCCCTCTGCAAATTACTACGACTGCAAGGCTATGGCTATTGGAGCTAGATCCCAGTCTGCGAGGACATACCTTGAGAAACATTTAGATTCATTTGGTCCGTGCAGTCTGCAGGAACTTGTCGCTCATGCCCTCCGCGCGTTAAGGGATACTTTGCCAGCAGAAACGGAGCTTAACAACAAGGTATGCAACGAACTCGAAATTCCTTTCACAAATCAAATGCTTCGGGATTAAATGAAACAAGTCTCTTCGAGTTCGCATGAATACTAATATTTTATTAGCTTTCGACTTTCGAGCGATAGCAATTATTTATTAATTAATTTGTTTTATTCGCAGAATGTCAGTATTGGAGTAGTGGGGAAACAGACAGAATTCGCCGTCTATGATGATGACAACGTAGATGAATTTCTGAATTTGTTAGACCCCGCAGAACGTCGTGGACGTGGGGCTCCCGCCGCTGGAGCTGCTGACGGAGATGATGCTCCCCCGCCAGATGCTCCTGGAGGCGAGGATCCAGTCCCTGCTGCTCCTGTCGCTGAAACAATGGAAACTGATTAGAGTTTATGAAGAATGTTATGCAACAATCTTTAATTCATTAGCTTTTACTCCTACCATTGCTAAAGTTGTCATTTATTGTTAGTTTTATGTGAAAGTTTTGATGTTAAATTGGTTTTGGTGTTTTCAAAATTAAATATCAAATTCTTATACTTTCTTATACATGATACAAAAATTTATTAATCCGTACAAATGAACCAATAAAACATTCGTCATAGACAATATAAATATGAAATTTTACCCCGTTTTAAATCGGAAACAATCGTAACAGTTTATGATATCATTTGGTATCATTGCAGTGTTTCATTTTTTAGCTTCTTTTGCTCGTTTATTTCTTTTAAATTACCAAATAGATAGTATAGTCTTTTAATTACCAAATATTTAGTATACAATACATTAATATTGAAAAGTGAGCAGGATATAGCTAGAAAGCATCGTATTTGCATCAGGTATCAATATCAATGCACCCCGTGCATGGTATCCTGGATTGATTTGAGCAGCGGGAAACAAATCCAATGTTTTTGTTCACAATTTGCCAAAACATTTTTTTGTGAATTCACGTGCAAGTTTTTCATATGACATCAGTGAAACGGGTTTCGCTAATCAGTTTAGTTTCAGATTTTTTACCAATTATTTATCTTATCGCGTTGGCCTAAACAAGCAGTTTATTCCCTAGAAGCAATGACACGGTAAAGGAAAAGCACAATCACCGTACGCAGCAGAAATAATGTATCGCCAGACTTCGTTGTTGATTCAAAGGCTTCCCTTTTTTCGTCGTCAATTCTTAGGATCTGAGAAAAGTGTCAGAACTTTCCATCAAAAATGTCTCAAGCATTCCCAGAAGACGAACAGGGCAGATGATGCCCAAACCAGAAAATGTGAGAGTGACAAGTCCAGTAATAAACGGTTCTCTACGTACCTCTCATCGAAAGACGATCGTGGTATGAAATTACCCGTTTGCAAGACTTTCTTCGAAAAACTTTCTCCTGCTTTCCTCGATGACGCTTCGGTAGGAAAAGGTAACTGTAGAGCCATTCAAAAAGCTGACTACTCTTCGTCCGCTAGGCCCAACAATTTTACTTGTTTAGACTTGGATTATGCTAATTTTTCGACAAATCGCGTGGACATCCGAAGGGAAAGTCCTAGTCCAGGAGCAGGGAAGGAGAAAGTGCCTAGAACGATAGATCAGACCATCTATCACATGCAGGCCGATATCCGTCGGAAACGAAGAGTCCACAAGGCAGAAATTCACAATGCCATAGAATTAATCGAAAAGGGTGAGCCAGAGCTCTACACAGACTTTAGGAAATATAGAATATAGACCTGCTAATTACCTGCTATTTACTTAATTGTACGCATATTTTTCTCTTTTGCAGCTGGCGATGCTAGTGATTTCAGCGTTTTCCTCATAAACTGCTGTAGTGACATACTTCCCGACCTAACGCCGGACTACCGCGTGAAACTAGCTGATAGAATTTGGAACGTGATTCAGAAATCGAAGAAGTACACCACTGGCGACTTCGAAGCCATGTTGAAAGCTATTGCTGTAAATGAAGACAAATTGAAGGATCCCATGGGATATATCGAAGAAGCTAAATTGGCTAAGGTTGATATAACTCCTACAATGTACTTTTTTGCCCTTCTTACTGTCTGCCAACGAGGGGATACTGAAGCAATGGTTGATATACTTAGTTCCATGAAGGAAAATGGTATTTCAGTTAACGAGAAGTTTTTCAACACTTTAATTCTTGGGAACGGTCGAAATGGGTGAGTATCAAATTCATTTCTAAAATATCAAAGCTGAAAGTTTTAGTTTTGCTTGAAGGGAATTCCATCGTTTGTTTTTAATTAGGGATCTCGAAAGTGCTAAAGAAATTGTGGAACTGATGTATTCTAGTCAAATTATGCCATCCTCAAAAACTTGGACAGTGTTACTTCAAGTTTACATTGAAGCGGTTAGATTTAGAATAAATAATAATTACAGATGTACCCTCATGAAGATTGAAACCTTAATTGTGTCCCTGATCAATTGCAATTTTTTCTCTTAACTAGGGTGATCTAGTCAATTTGAAGAAGACTTTTACTGGACTAGATGGCAATCTATTTTCTGAAGATGAGTTTTACGAACTTCTGAAAGCGGCGGGTCGACAATCTAACTCAGCCATTCTGGACCAGATAATGGATTGGGCTCTGACGTATCGAAAAATGCATTACTTGAGCATCAAAAGGCTCTCGGTCATATTGGTGCATCAGGGATATTGCGAAAACGCTTTAAAGATCATTTTGAAGTTTTCAAAAACTCTCAAGTCTGAAAAGGAGGAGTTCTTAGGTGCTTTCTTTATCAAAGAGCTTCACTGGGTCATTTCGGTATGAAAATTTATTTGCTATTGCATAGAGCTTTCATCAATTTATCTTATCATTTTGACAGCTTTGGTTCGATCCTATTTTTTTCTAACAGGATCCAGAAAGCTACCTAAACCTTGTTATTTCCCTACAAGATGAAAATCGTAACCCATTTGCATTGAATATGGCCGCCGAATCCTGCCTGAAGCATGGAAAGTTTGACTTAGCCTACCGGATATACGAAGGGATGTTTGTCATGAACCTTCCCATTCGACCTCACTATTTTTATCCTGCATTATTATGGGAAACAGAACAAAAAGAAATATTAGGTACATTTTCATTATAACGGTTTAGTCGATGTAATCAAAAGAAAACGATACAAAACTATGGATTTTTGTTTTAGGCGCGGTGAAAGTAATGAAAGAAATGAAAGCACTTAATGTGAAGCCTGATTGGGAAATGCTAGTCGGATGGATTGTACCTATTTTATTTGAAAAGACACAAGATATGTCGGAAACTTTGAAAATCGTTCACGGCTCCTGTGATGTTTCTTATGCTTCTGGCTTATTAAGTGCTGGTCTCGTTGTTGCGTTTCAACAAGGGAAAATTCGGGATGCTTTCTCTTTGAGTATGATTTTCTTTTATGGTTGCAAAAGTTAAATTTTGAGTATTTAGAGCTGAGGTTAATCAATGTCTTCTATATGTTCCTGTTTGCTTCAGTTGATCGTTTGAAAAGTAAAGTCTCACATCCTGAGGTTGTCGTACAATCATTGCTGAGATGTTTAATTTCTCAGCGTGGCGAAGACAGAAGCGTTTCCGAGTTATCTTATGTTCCTAAAATCCTGAAATTTATTGCTGAAAATACGCAGTCGAGTGACCACAGAGATTTCGTGGGGTTAGTGATTCTAAAGCTTTTGGAATCAAATGAAATTGAAGAGGCTGAAATGATACTAGAAACTCTTCAAAAGCTAGACATCCCCCTTTCAGCATCTGTAGTTGATAGTATCAAGGATAAAATTCAAGTTGTGGATTTAAAAACAAATCCTGAGCTCGAAAGATTTAATGGAAATGGACGAAGGGTCTTGAGTCCGGTATGTCTGTGCCCTTTCTAACTACATGTAAATGATTTAAAAACGAAATCATTTGATCTTGTCTTTGTTACAGTCTGTTATTTGTTTATTTTTTGATAGAAACAAATGGACGAAACTGCCCTAGAATGCCACCGGCAAGAGTTGGAGGCGAAAGAATTAAACGCCCGAGGAACCAATCGGAAGCTTTTCTTAAAGTATTGTCAACAAGGAGATTTAGCGAAAGTATTGGAAGTGAAGGGTAACTTTGAAGAAAATTACGGCAGTCTTTCAGCTGGAATGAAATCTGCGTTGATGGGGACATACATACAAAACGACGTCTTGGAACCGGCTCTGGAATTATATCAGTCTTTAAATAAAATTAATGAAACTGAAGCACATGATGAAAGTGTTGTAATTGACACCTACAAAATTATTGATTTAGCTACTTTAATGGCTAAGAAAGGTTTTTTGAAGGAAGCACTACAATTAATTAAATCCGACTGCTGTAAGCGATCTATTCATCGCCCTGAAACCTTTTCTCGAAACCTTGTCCGCCTTTTGGAAACAGTGTCTCATGCTAATATCGAGGCATTGCAGAAAGGCGAAGATAAAGCTGTCGATGAAAGTGTAGTCTATGACCTTACTGAATACTTTCTTCAATTAGGAATGATGCAACCAATAAATCCAACTTTAGCTCCAGCCATCAAAGACTTAATTAGGAGGTAAGAAATGGAAATACTACTTCCGTGTATTGACAAAGCGCCATAACCAAATTCTTAACTTTTTTTCAACAAACATACAGAGACAAGTTAAGTGAAGCTGTGGAAAAGTTAGAGTTGTTCTCTCAAAAGTATCGAGCTGCTCCTGCCATCCAAGAACTTACTTACAGTGTTTTGGATAACACGGAACTATTAAATAGAGTTTTTAAATGCTCAACTGCTGTTAAAGGGATTCGAGAAGCTAAACGCCTTTTAGCTTTAGCTAAATCCGATGTTGGTGATATTGATGGAGCAGCCGCATTATTTGTGGTAATTTGGAATTTTAAATTTTCATTTGATCATTTTGTGGTTTATTTTTAAAGATTAAAGTTTTAGTGAATAATGAATTCCTTTGCATTCAATCTATAGGAGCTCGGAGATCAACTCAGCTTTATGTCCATCTTGAGACAATGTGAATATCTTACTACAAAGAAACAATTTAGCAAAATATTAAATCTTATAGATTCATTGCACAAAACTGGCCGAGGGTATAACTGCTACGGACTCTACGAAATTGCAATTAAGGCATGCGGTAAGAAATATGAAAAAATAAAAAAGCTAACTGTTCTAATGTGTGTTGTAGTTGTGACTTGTATTTCTCGTTCATTACAGAACGTTCCGGTGATATGGAATCTCTCACTAGAATATTTTCTAGAATGCAGGAACATGATCTGCATATACCAAAAAGCGTCAAGAAAATGTTAAATGAGAAGAATGCAGATTCGGTTCCACGTCGATGATGTGTTTATTTTTATATTTTAATTTTACCGAAGTATACTGTTTACTAGTCATAATAACGTAATAAAAATCAAGTGGCAGTAAAAGCTATAGGTACAATAACAATAAAGGAGTATTTTATATGAAACAAATTACGTTCGACGCTCAGTCTTCGATATTTCGTGTCTTAATTTAAAACTCAGCAGATAAATAAGTCAGTATTAAGAATAAATAACTTTCGTCTAGTCAGAGTGAATAAAAAAGGTTTGTTTTAAAAACAACTAAAAAATTAAACTCTCCGATAATTTAGATTAAATGGATTTGCGAAAACCAACGCATACATACTTAAAAGATATCTCAGAAATTTCAATAATTCATAACATAGAATTCGATAGGTGCAATTCATGATATATATTATATTATGATTAGTTAGACCTTCCCAATACCGCGTCATGAGCACTATTCCAAACCGTGCTATCCAATTCACTATCTGCTTGGTCCATCTGCAAGTTTTAAAAATCAGGTAGCTTTGCCTTTCATCAGACAGTACGTATTTTAAGAAGTATTAGTACTATCAGCAGTCACTCACATCATTAATTTCATCGTCATCTAATGCTAAATCCATCGCATCAAATGAACCATTCGCTGGGTCGTGATGAACTCCAGGCCTACTGCCAACCAAATCGATCCTATTGAGTCCATCTTTGGCATCTCTATTGGTTGGATCCAACCTGACAAAATTAGAATCATGTTTTTGTTTTATTATATCCACTGAATGAATGTTGACCGCATCCATTAGAGTTTGGGTCATTACTTTAATGCCAGCTGAAAATGGTCTGCTGCTTTGTCTTCATCGCTTTTCTTCAAATAAAGTTGCGCAAGCCTCACATGAACCTGGGCAGGGTTTACCCGATGTTCTATTTGGCCTTCCAAGAGATCGATAGCTGCAGAATAATTTGTTTCCTGCAAACGAAGAAGCCGTTAATGAATTGTATGGATATTTTAATTTTAGTGTTAAAAATTCAGATTAACCGAATACATTTATTTGGATTTAACTAACATGTTCATAAATATCCGTGAGCATAAAAACTGCGGGCAAGTACGTACTATCAATGGATAGCGCTTTCTCCAAGTACGATTTAGCTTTTGGCCAAGTCAAGGGGTCTTTCGACAAAGGACTCGCACACATCTAGTAAATGGAAGGTTTTAACTGAGTTAGATTTCAAGATCATCACATCAGAAGAACACTACACCGCCCGTTGTATGTTTTTAGTTTTTTTAGTGTACCCATTATTACCGTTAAAACTCGTGGAGTGTCCCCTAACTTTTTACATGCGTGCGTTGCAATAGTCGATGCATCCCTAAATCGTTGCAAAGAAATGTATGCTTCTACGAGTCCTTTGTGAGGCTCAAATCTATAGCTGCACATTTGGGTCGCTTCCCTAAAAACTGCGCAAGCCTCTAGTTTTTGGTCAATCTCAAGAAGAATGTTCCCTTTGCATATTAGGGCTTCTAGATTTCGGAAACCACTACACACCACGGCCTAACAATAAAAATAAAAAATATTCCGTAATATTATGTAACAATGTCTTGTTCTCTTGTAGATAAGATGACGCTAATGACTTTTACCTTCTGGGCGAAGTAGAGTGCTCGAACTCCCCTATTGGCTAGATGTGCGTAATATGCTAGAGCTGAAAATTCAAACATGCAAAACACTTTACTTAATAAATATAAATACTTAGTATTAAAATTATTTAAACTTTAAACTCATTTAAACTTAAATGTCTGTTGTTTCAACAGTAAAGTGAATTAATTTACCTATCCATGGTTCACTTTTATTTTCTTTATGGTCCAGATCAGTAAGTCGCTGAATGAGTTTTTCCAAATCGGTAGTTCTTTTTTCGGACCAATACAAAAACGCTAAGAGCCCCATGCCCTTCATATTTGCTCCATCCACCGTACCTGCCTGTAAACAATTTGCAACATTTACATTACCCATAAAATAAAATGCAAGAAGGAAGTTAAACATCTTTAAGGATAAATAAATAAACTTACAGCTTTCAAAGGGTTGATCGCGTCTTTGTAATTTCCTTGCATGGCATGAGTAGTTCCAATAGTAGTCAACAAGTTGAAATTATTATGCAATGAATTTTTCTCTTGAAGATAAGTCAACATTTCCAGTGCTTGCGGATAATCTCTTGCGTATAAGCATTGGTGAGCCTTAATCCATCGGAAGAACCTGAAAATTTCATTTCAATGTATTTCATTATAAAATTGTATCTTATTTGCTAAGAATTTCCTGGTTTCGAAGAAAGTTTCTTAATATCCCATTTTACCAGTCAGAAAAGGGCATTTTGTTCACTTTGTGCTGAAAGAAAACTTGAAGGTCAGCTTCGCGAAGTCCAAGTGATATTAACCCTTCGATTGCATCTAAAGACATGGGGGCGTCCTAAAGGAGTTCATTAAAATCATACGTTTAGTATCGTATCGTATCCAATTGAGGCTTTTACTTTACCTTTAAAACTTCTTTAAAAGATGTAATAGCCGCCCGTTCCGATCCATTTTGCAGATACATTTTCGCCAAAGCTAAATTCGTTCTAGCAGTCCTTTGCTTTGCTGGAATACTTTGCAGCATGTTTAAGGCTTCAGTAGTTTTCTTCAGTTGAATGAGACATAAATGCAATTTGTATTTCAAGTCTAAAGATAAGCAACGACAGTAATCCATTAAAACTCACGAAAATCAATTATTACAAAGGTGAATTCTAAGAAAACGCACCGATACTGCAATCTTCTGGCAACTTTTCCTTCATCTGCTGACATTTGCTCAGGTACTTATACATCTGCAGTGCCCGCCGATAAAACACCTCTGCCCTTGTATATTCGTGCATGTTGTAAACCGAATCTCCCATCAGTATCAAAACATGAACTTCTTGAACCTCAGTCAAAATATCCTTCAATTTCTCCGTAAGGTTCAGAGCGATTTCTCCCTGCATTAAAATAGCAATAACCACTGCCGTTTATATCAATAACCGAACTGAACTGAACACATAAAACGGGTACGACCCTCATTGAACTTACCAAATAAACAACGCTGGAGTAAAGCTGCTCCTTAAAAAGGTGGTTTATGCTATCAATATAATAAGTTTTTGATGGTTTGAAATACTCAGCCATAGGGCTTGTTAGCATTCCAGGGTTAGATTGATTGAGTAGTGTGGAACACATTTTTGCCGCAGAGTGGAAGTAAAAAACAACAAGATTCCAAAATGTGATAAATGTAGAGAATTTCCGTGACTGCGTTTTCTCTGTAAAATATAACTGGCAAAGAGATCTCAAACGAGCACTGAAAGAAATCGAGGCATTCAATCTGTACAAACCACGTTTTGCAAAACTTTTACAGTAACACGAAAATTCCGAAAATCTTTATCGGAAGAACTACCAAAATAAAACAAAGTTTGTAAAGGTATGAAAGAGGAAAGATTAAATCGATGGCATTAGAAGTGAACTGCAAGGTCCTTGCTTCCTTTTCAGTAATGCTATAACACTTCGACACAAAGATTTTTAAAAATTATTTTAAAATGATTGATCATGAAAAATATATATTACACGCTAGCAGAGCACATCATCAGGTAGAAATCCAAATGTTACACAACAGGGATGTCGAAGACCAAAGATGAAATCGGCATTGAGAAACAAAATAGTGAAAAGTGTTTTCCCTTGTATTGCATTATTGAATTGTTGATAAAAAAGCATATGCTCTTGGCTCTTTATTTGTTGCTGCAGTGCAATAATACATAATATATATGAACATAGCATAACATAATACAACTGACATGTACCAGACATGTTACTTTTATATGATGACTTACCTATTCGAACTTTTGTGACAAGCTGACATGTCATGACGAGAGCTTTGAGGATGATAATATAATCATGATGATAGTTAGAAGAATAGAAAATGCAACTAATTAATTAATTTAATGCACAATTCTGAACTTAACAGCTTGTAGTGTATCATTTGATGACGAAGACGATGCATTGATAATGATGATCATAATATGATTATGATTAATGATGATGATTCATATACGACACGGCAGTGCCTCGTGCATTATAACAGCAAAACAGCTATGTATACATGCTATAGACTATAGAAGAGTTTAAAGATTGGATCATCAAGAAAGAATCTTTCATCTAAATTGTTCCATCCATGCAAAAACCATTCCAACGATTTAAGCCTTCTAATCCACATTTTGTCGTTATCCGTCTCTACCAATAATTAAGAGATTTCATTTATTCAGTCCCCACCGGGTCTTATAGATTAAGGAAGATCAATACGTGACTTCCAGAAAATAAATGCATTAAACAATGGATTGGTAAGATCGATACGGTCGTACAGGGTCGATTTTTAATAATATATACATACCTCGTTCGAAAATACATAATATAGACTAGAGGTATTGCATGCTGCTACATACATGCACCAATTGCATCATCATTAATCTTTTAATTGGGGAAACTTTTCTAGAATCATACAACACAATTTGGGGCAACGGGAAACTACGTTTTTGTACCTTCAGTAAAACAAATATCCCTCATCAAACATTTCACAATAATATGCCAAAAATGATACATTTTATTTTTATTAAGTAGTAATCATTTGTATAGGCGGTGTGCGTGGATGATGCTAGTTGCATACAAGTCATAAAATCCAAATGAACATGAAAACGTGATAGACGTACAAATAATTACATATATGCATCTTTGAAACAGGTTACATGAAGTCAAATAAAGCAGTCAGCTACTTCGTAAAGCCGAAGTCAATTGAATAATTAAAATCTAAGATTTAATTCTTCTGACATCATATAAATACGCATGAAAAATTTGCTCTTCGTAAACTTTGGTGGCCCTTAAAAGGGCCGTTGGGTGAAATCAAATGCCAAACGGCTAGACATTTCGGAAATTAACTGTAGATGATAATTGAGATTAACTGAATACTTCCAACGACGACCCAATTTACTTGGAGGAGGTGTACTTGGTCACCGCCTTCGTTCCTTCGGACACAGCGTGCTTTGCCAACTCTCCAGGAAGTAGAAGTCTGACCGCAGTTTGGATCTCTCGAGAGGTGATGGTAGTCCTCTTGTTGTAATGAGCCAGACGAGAGGCTTCAGCTGCAATTCGTTCGAAAATATCGTTGACGAACGAATTCATGATACTCATGGCTTTAGATGAGATCCCGGTATCAGGGTGAACTTGCTTCAAGACCTTGTAGATGTAAATGGCGTATGACTCCTTCCTCTTGTGCTTGCGCTTCTTATCCGACTTGGAAATGTTCTTCTGGGCCTTCCCAGCCTTTTTCGCTGCCTTTCCACTGGTTTTGGGTGGCATGATTCAGTTTGATTGGGCTTCAACGATTAAGAAAGTTTCGATATCAATGAACGCTTGGAGAAAGCAATGGCAATTTCAATAAAACACAACCAAGCTCACACACGAACAAAGGTAGAATGTTGGGTCATCAGCTTGAAAAATCTATTTATGAGGAAGCACTGAGTTGGAAGTAAAAAAGGTTGAGTTAGAAGGAGTGAATAGTTGATGAGGTGCTGAGTTGAGTTTCCTCATTTACTTTAGCATAGATAAAAAATTTTCAACCCAGCCGATCCCTATTGCGTAGGGACTGAGTTGAGAAAGTGGGTTGCATAAGGCGTTGGGTGACTAAGCCAAGAGTAAATTGGTAAAATACACGTAAGGGATCGGCTCAACTCACGTTAGCCCCCGATGATGTGGCTTGTTTTTTCACTTTTGGTCGATCAAGGAGATTTCAATAACATATATTATCTTACGTCGAATGTATGTATTTTTCCTTTGTGCCTGCCTACAAGCTATAGAGTTAAAGATATAAACAGCTATAATAGCTTAACAAACAATGCATAATAAGAGCGTAATGATGATGATGTGATGACTCAAACGGGAACTCGAAAGTCATGTTAGGAAATAGTTTTTGTAGGAATAATAGGAAGTTAATTTGCTTTGTATTATAATGCCCCAGTTCAGGGAAATTGCAAACAGTATTGGTTGAATTTAAAACTATAATTTATAGTTTCATAGACTGGTACTTGTGCCGACATAATAATTCAGTAAGATGAAATATTTAAACTCATTTTCTGTTTCATGCAATTCAACATGTATGGAAATTTCGCAACGGACGGAGGAAGATTTTCATGACTTCTACAGATATACTTTCAAGAAAACACAGAGAACTAATTGAACGTATTTAAACAACAACAGAGACGAGAATGATTCACATTTTGTTCATGGCAGCTATTTTATACTAAAGTTCGGACGTCCCTGGTCTCTCAAACGTGATGTTTAAGAGCACAGCTATTTGTAAAAGGGTACATGTAGTGGGCGAATTTTAAGTTTGTGCGTGTGAAAGTATAGCACATATATCCTTTATGTATGGCATAAAGCAAAAACGAAATTCGCCAGCCCGTAGCCAATGAGCGGGGTTCTTGTGGCCGAGCTTGCTGTTCAATTTAAAAAATTGCTTTGCCTAGTTTGCCATCGATATAATCGATCTACAAACGTTTTGGCTCGGCTCTGCTCTTCATTTCAACGAATATCAGGATGCCCCAGATTCTTTTCATAACGGAAGTCATTTCCTTTGTTCTCAATTCGTCGTATTCTATTGCCGCATAGATGGGGCAAAGCGAGAAAGCCCGGCTTTATAGTAATAGAGGCAAAGTGCATTGAACAAAAAAATATTTTTTCGAACACAATCCATTTTTGTTTTTTCCTTTGTCAAGTTTTATCCTGCCTCTCTGTTACGTTTTGCCTCCATTTACCTTCGCTCGTACCTTATCTACTAAGCATTTCAGTTGAGATATCATCATCATCTTAAACGTCTGTCAAAGGAAAAGTTCCTTCTACATTCTACATGTCAACAATAGTGTTCTATTTTGCTCTCTTAATTTGATTACTAAAAATCAAAACGCATCAGTATTGCCGTTACGTTCTGGGTAAAGTAGTGGATCAGTGAAGAATAAGAATATTTTCTTTTGTCCTATTCGTTTTGATTGTGAAAGTTAATTGTTGAGGTGGAGTTAAAGTTCTGCCTAAATTTTGCGACAAAATGGATTACAAACTAACCATCGGAGCCGTCAAAGTAAGTTATTGAGTCTAAGTCTATTAGTAATTGTAATTTTATTATGATGCGGCAAGAAGTTAGGACAATATGAATGTTGCTCTTCAATTTAATTACATAATTTGATTTAGTGATTTGATTTAATTATTGTTATTTTGCGAAATGTTATAAATAAAGTAAATTTACCTTCATTTAATTAATTTAATGTTATTCTTTTTAGACTCTTATGCAAGGAGGAGAAGTTGAAAAGCCCGTTTTTCAGATCTTGGTAAGTTAAATAATTTTCTATATTTACTGTAGTAAGATTGATGATGAAAGTTTCGTTAGAGAAAAGTTTAGAGTATGTAATTTTAAATATATCAATTACCTGTGTGTTGTAGGGCTTCAAGAAAATTGGAGGAGGTGGTGCTGACCGCTTCCGTTTGAATATTTCGGATGGAGTGCACACCCACACATTTGCGATGTTGGCTACTCAATTGAATTCAATGATTTTATCCGGAGAACTTGACAACAATTGCATCATCAGAGCTGAGAAGATGGTATCCAATGTAGTTTCACCTGAAAAGTAAGTGTATTTCCCATTTGCTTGGTTGTTATATATTATGTATTATGTAACAATAATTATTAGCATTAGGAAACCGATTCAATTGTATTATTCGTCTTATTTGCCTCGTTTGGCTTGCAGGAGAGTTTTGATCATCCTGGAACTTACCGTGATCGCTAAAGGAACGACTGTCGGGGCAAAGATTGGCAATCCTATTGCGTTTAGCGACAAAGGACAGGCGGCCGAACAGCCAGCAAATGGGAATGGTACAGCACGTAAGTTAATGTGTTAATGTAGTTATTTTGAAAGCTGGCATGAACTTTTGAGTTTATTCGTTTCCATTTTTAATTGTAACAGACGTTAAAACTGAACCATCCCGAACTGCTTCGGCATTCTATGGCTCTAAACAAACCTCAGCTCCTGCTCCACCTCCGGCAGCATCTCCTGCGAGACTCAACGCTTCGTTTGGCTCCGTCTCGGAGGCCAATTGCATTCCTATCAGGGATATTAATCCCTACAACAAGTACGAGCATAATGCTTAACTTAGTTAACTATGTTGTTGTGTGATTGAGTCGTTGATTTTTTGAACACTATTTGTTTGTTCCTATGCAGTAAATGTACCATCAAGGCTAGAGTTACCAACAAATCTACTGTGCGAACTTGGTCAAATGCCAGAGGAGATGGAAAACTTTTCAGCATTGATTTATTGGATGACAGTGGAGAGATCAGAATGACCGGATTTAATTCAGCGGTCGATCAGTTTTACGAAATGATTAAGGTGAATTGCGCTGTAAAATATTATTGTGAAACGTATTAGTACAAGTTCATTCGAATCAGTATTTATAACGCTGGTTTCTGGGTTTTCATCTTTGTTCTTAATGATTTTAGGTGAACGAGGTGTATCTCTTTTCCAAGTTCTCTGCCAAGCCCGCAAACAAGAATTTCACCAGTTTCCCCCATGATTATGAAATCAGTTTCACAAATGACACACAAGTAATGCCATGCCTTGACGCAGATGCAGGGGATATCCCCACAATGCAATTTAGTTTTACTGAAATTGCATTCATTGAAAACTGTGAGAAAGACAAGCTAATTGGTAAGAAGGATGGTGCACATGATTCTGTAAATCGGATTGTTTAGTGTCCACTTAATTTCGGTTTTATCCATTGAAATATCTTTTTCTCTAGATGTCATCGGTGTATGCAAGAATAAGGGAGAAATCACTACTATTACCACCAGGAAAGATAACAAGGAATTGAAGAAACGCGAAATAATTTTAGTTGATCGCACGAACACCGAGGTATGCAGAATTAGTAACTCATTGTTGGGTCGTGGTATGAATCTTAGCATTTATTTGTGGTTAACTTTTCATGAGAATACAATGTCATCGTTTGTGTAGGAGGAAAACCTGTTTCCAAACATACCTAATAATGTATGTTTATTTAATGATCTACAGGTTGTCCTTACTCTTTGGGGTAAACAAGCAGAAGATTTTAATGACGACTCAGCTCCAGTTATTGCTGTGAAAGGAGCGAGAGTTGGTGACTTCAATGGAAAGAACATAAGTCTTTTGAACTCGTCCACTTTTCTGGTACTAATATAAAACTAAAAGACATTAATTCTAATGAATTAAAATGACAGTACTGAACTGGTACATAAGTTTAGTTCTGTGAATATAAAGCTAGAAAAGCTATTACTTATTTCAATAATTATTGTTTACTGAATGGTGTTCTCTCTATAGATTAACCCCGACATCAATGAAGCTCATATTTTACGGGGATGGTATGATAACGGAGGATGTGAGGTGGAAACCAAAAGTCTTGTTGGACCGCGAGGTATTGGTGGAGGTAATTTGCACATAAATCTAAAACGAAGTTCGGACCTGTTGAACGATATGATAGTATGATGGTTTGTCAATGTTGATGGAGATGGATTATGACTTATGATAATAAACATCTTGTTATTATAGCGAGTGCAAATGCTCCTTGGAAGTTTCTTCGAGAGGTCAATTCACCTGACACTCAATCTGCAGAAGCAGGTTATTATTTCAGGAGCAAGGTTATGGTGACGGCAATCAGGCGGGAAAATGCTATGTACAAAGCTTGCCCGGAGGAAAAATGTAACAAAAAGGTTAGTTGGTTTTTTGTTTGTTACTTAAGTTAATAAAATGCGCAGTGAAGGACACAGAAATATATAAATAAATTATTCCAGGTTGTCGACCAAGCGAACGGAACGTTCCGATGTGAAAAATGCGGTAAAGATCAACCAGATTACAAGTGGCGCGTTCTTCTTAGCGTGAGTTTTTAATATTATATGCTACTGACCACTTTATTCAAAATTCAAACTACATACCTATTGTGTTTTCTATTTTCTTGGTAGGTGTCTTTTGCCGACATTTCGGATTCGATCTGGGCTACTTGTTTTCAAGAGCACGGCGAATACTTACTTGGTGAACCATCAACTGTTTTGGGAACTATGTTTGAAACTTCCCCTGATGAATTTGACGCGAAAATAAAGCAAGCGTCTTTCACAAGCTATACCGTGAAATTTCGTGGCAAAATGGAAATGTACAACGTATGTTGATCAAGAATTTGAACGCTTAATATCTTCATCCTGTTTTTAAAGCGAACATAATATTTTAAATCGATTTGTTTGATTTTATAGAATGAGCAACGAGTCAAGTACGTTGTGATGGACTTGCAGCCCATTAATTTTGCAGAGTATGCGAAGGAATTGGTTAACCAGATTAAGGAAACCATCGCTTGAGTGATTGAAACGAAGTCACGGTGAAATCAATAAGAAAACAAAGTCGATTGTAATTTTTCTTCATTACAACGTATAGTAGTAACCAGTATTTGAAATCTCGAGTTAAAATCTGAATTTATTTCATTGAACAAGGTGAAACACCTTGTTCCATGAATTTAGTAAAATAGTCGTCTGCAATTTTCTTTGTAAGCTTGCTTGTTTCGTATTTCTTCATGATGAATTAAATTAGCTAAATATGCTAGGTTCGATATTTTACGGTTATTCATTTTGAACGGTGAAAGTTGTACGTGAATTATAGAAACCCCATTCCTGTCACTTCCTGTGTATATTTCTAAGTGCCTTAATTTTAATGTAACCAGTTTGATTTGATTCTTCTTTTAAATTCATGCGATTTTAAAGTTTTAATTATATTTAAGTATACAGCTGTAATGTCGTAACTTCAATAATCGGACTTGCTTCGACGTTTTTAAAAGTGGTCCAAGTAAAGATTCTTTATTTTTTGTCTACACAATATTTACAGGAAATTGCTATTTACTAGTATTTACTCATTATTTATAGTTTATAGCTGAAAATCAAGTGACTATACGAGCTACCTGGTACACGCGAACCTATTTCTAATCTGTTGCATAAGTCAGGTGCATCCATCAGTCAAATATTCATTCATTTTTTTCTTGCCTGAACTGCGGCTCCGGCTGGACCGGTTGTCTTTGTTGGATCATATTTAAAAGTTTTCGGAACTGGACCTCTACCTGCACGCTTGAAAGAGATTTCGTCATACCGTTGCCTTTCTTCAATTTCTCGCGTAATTTTCATGTTAGTCCACGCTAAAATGAAAACAGTACAATTTACTATTCACTCTAAATATATGAAACAGAAGTTAATTCAAAGCGCTAGCACTATCAATAACTGTATTTATAAGTCCAATAATAAGTATCGTTGTATTCTAACTTACATTCTTTGAAACTTTCCCTGAACCCTTTCTTCTCTTTTGCAGGCAACATATCAGGGGTGAACTTTTTCAAAGGTTCAATTTTAAGCTTTTGTCTCACTGCGGGAATCTTTAGACAACTGACTTGAACTAGAGATATGGCATTGGTGGAAACCCAATAACAAAGAATAGCCTACACAAACACGACATTTTATAAGTACTAATTTTTAAAGTTAAAGTCAATTTGAGATCAGTTTTTTAGCATCCAAAACTTACCCCTGGAAAGTTCATCATAAAGGGGAACATTATTACAGGAATCGCTCTAAAAATATACTTTGCAATATGACCGTGCTGCGAATTGTGCAGCTTCACGCCATCTGCGCCAACCTAATTAAAAATTAAATAGCAACAGATTACTAAAAAACGTTTACAAGAACCTTTCGTACCGCATTATCAATGATGCGGCGGATTAAATATTCCATTACCTCTAGGGTGATCCACATAGTGACACTAGTAATCAGGGGAAGCAGATAATACGGATCCGCTATTGTTAAATCTGTAAACCAGAACAGACCACCTTCTTTCATACTTTCAACGGGAAGATTTGCCATTTTCCGCAATCCAAAGAAGAAACTGATAAATACAGGTGCCTGAGCAAAGACAAACAAATCCCTGTTATTCTATTTTCGAGAACAGTCGAGAAAAAACTACGGTTTTAAAACACTGACCATTGCAATGGGCACCATCATGGATTTGAGAGGATTTATATCTTTCTCTTTCATGAAAAGAGCCATATCCTGTCCGTATTTGGCAGCTGTAAAAATTAAACAAGATTTCTAATTTAGCATCAAGTGAGCTAAGAACTTGCGAGGAGACAAACAGTCAAAAAGATTCGTTTTTATAGCTAACCCAACAACGCATTTCCTGTTTGTCGAGCCTCTGTCATTTTTTCTTGAAGAACTTGAAGCTGAGGCATGTAATTATGCATCCTTGCAGCATTTCTCTGGCTTTTTATGACGAGGGGAAAGAGTAAAAGACGAACAAGGATCGTGCCTACCCAAATAATGATGCAATACATTATTTATAATAATCAACATAAAATGAATAAAAAATAAAAACTGCGTAATTTAGTGTTTAGGGCAATCATAATCATAACCTGTAACAATCGATGCCCACCAAGGCATTCCCAGGTTTAAATGAAAAAATTCTAAGCACTGCTGCGCAATCCCGCTGGGACTCCAACCTCCCAATCCCAAACTAGCCAAGGTTGGTTCACCGAGTATCGCCCCAGTCACTTCGTCGACAGGAGCTGGTATAGAGGGAGGTTCTGGAATACTTTCAAATACGAGTGCATCTTGAGGAACATTTGCAATTGAAGGACTAGGACTAGAGGAAATTGCCTCAGAGACTTGTGATGACTGTAATATCGGAGTCGTATCAGCTTCTGCTACAGGCGGTGTTGATGTGTTTGAGGTGGTAGCAAGGGTTACTTCATGTTCGACTGGAGGCGCTGCTCGAGTATCTATCAGTAAAAATTAAATTATGTACACAATTTAGGTGGCCGCGGTCGTAATTCGATTAAGAAAATGCAGATAACATTTACCATACTTTACCTTCATGCTTTATGTCGGTAAAAAATGTGTTAGATCCTGAATTAGTTGATTCATTTCTGGAGAGTACCACAATGGACCCCAAAGGTCTCGACTTTCCTAAAATGGTTCCTTGACTCTGGTTAAATTTTAGGCACTGAAACGCCTGCCCTTTTACTTCAGCCGGTACTATTCGTGTGAAAGAATGGAGCCCCCTGTTTCTGAGACCTGTACAGGATTGCTAATAGAACCAAAAATCAAACCCAGAATGAACTTTTAATCTTTTTCGTTTTTCATCAAGAATCATTTCATTAACATTAACGTAATAATTTCAAACTTGCACTTTTTTGAACTGCCAATTCAACCAACCTGATTTAAAATCAAGCGAATTGAATACACCTTCCCGAAACCACTACGCCGCTGGACACAGTTTCGAATGACTTGAAATGAATGCGACATCCTAAATGATCCTCCTGTTAACTTTTGATTAATCATTAATCAATGATTGCTTATAGTTGTATTTCACTGTTCGCTCTTTTAAACCGATTACGGCATTTTTAATAATATATACCTAATTACACTTATTTTCCAACTTTTAAGACATAAAATTGAATCTTTCCCTACTTTCCAGCTAAATGTTAAAGTTAATTCTTCAAGTTACTGCAAATTAATCTGTGTCAATAATTAACTTCTCACAGTAGAAGGTATTTATTTATTTTATTTTTTTGGCTAAGTCGCAGTCAGTCGTGATCGCACTTTTCCATCAATGCACCGAGTCCCTTCGCGCCATGATTGTTTATCTTAATTTGGGGTAAAGTGAAAACAACGAAGCTATAAAAGCTAAATCGAGGGGAGAAAATAATTTGTGAATGTAGTTGCGTAAAACTGTAACAGTAAAAGCACATGTTTTGTCTAAGTAAAAACATCTTGGTTTTTAGTTTTTCGTTCGTGACTTCGTGTAAATGTCGTTAGAAGTAAAAAATAAAAAATCATCAAAGTACTAAAACAAGCTTAGAATTTAGAATTACTGTTATCATCGTTCAATCGACTTTCGTGAGAAATGGCAACCATACAAGCAACTGAAATGTCAGAAAACGTTAGTTTTTCAACAGTTATTCCTAAAGCCAAAGCTTCATCCGAAAGTCAGGATGTCGTTGTCCCAGACGCTGTTCCTGGTTCAAGCGGAAGCATGGCCCAACAAATTGGGAACATTGAAGGATCAGTCAAGCAGACAGTGATTAGATTAAAGCGACGCATTGATGATTCTCCCTCCCTGAAACTGGTAATGTCGTTCAAACGAACTAAAATTGAACCTGATCCAACTAGCTCTCAGAAAGATTGCGAAGATGAAGATAAAGGTGACGCAAAAGACGCCAGTGATCAGTTATGCAGTCGTGTATTAAGACTCGTCGGGACCTTGGCTGAAGATGAAGCTGACGAAACCACTCTGAGAAATGTCCTCCTGGAATCGTCTAAGAAGGCGGTCTGTCCAGTCCCCAGACATGAGTTCCGGAAGAGCGTTAAAAATTCTGATGTCAATGTCACGACAAAAGCGCGACAGAGGTTCAAACGGGGCTTGGAAGATGGTCGCTTTAGGCTTGTTAGTAGCAAACGGGGAATCAGTGGCGTGGAAAGCATAGAAAAAGAAAATCGTGCTAGAGGATGGCAAGATGAGAAAGACTTGTTGAAGCTGTTGGATTTGGTACCAGACAGTGAAGCCCTCAGCAAGAAAAGCAGGCTGCCACCGAAGGGGTTTGAGCCAGGTAATGTGACGTGCAATGGAGTTCCGATGTTGAAGGAAGCTCGAGATGTCGAAGGGAACGGTAACAATGACGAGAAAGGTTATGTGTACGATTTATATGTTGCGAATGATACTGGCGTTGATGATTTTTGCCTCGGTGCTTCGCAAATAGTCAGGTAAGTTGTGTATCGCAGCGATACTATCGCTTGAGAGCATTTAGGGGTTCGTTTTGATAGTGGTTTTTAACTTAACTTAGTTTCGTTGTTGTTTCGTATTTGAATGACCGATAGTGTGGAAGAGGCTGATGAAGATTTCGAATTCGGCGAATATCGCGATAACGCTGAAGAAGATGAGTGTAAAATGGACGATGATGAAGATTCAAATGCTGAGGACAATTGGCGAAACGACTACCCAGATAGTGAGGAGGAAGGATTAGACTATTACGGAGCCTCGGGAAACTCGTGCTTTCGATATGACAACGATGAGGGGTTATCAGATAATGATGATGCCTACAGAAAGTTGAGAAGTTTGCAGATGAGAGGTAAAAAGTTCTTCTAATCAGATGAACTATTTTGAAATTTGCACGTGTAAAACCAAATAAGAAATTCATTTATGCTTTTCATGATTGAAAGATGATTCTTCAAGCGATGACGATCTGGTGTATGGGATTGAGGATGATGGTCTGAACTATTCATCTGGTTTTAGCAAAAGATATGCCCAGTTTCGCCGAAGAGCAAATAATGATTGTGGTTACGCAGATACGGTAGTGACAGCCTCGTCATCATCAGAAGACGATCAAGAAGCAGAATAATGCGTTATAGTTTTGTGTGATTTATTCAGGCGTTTAGGATTTCATTGTAGAACAAACCGTAGATAATTTTAGATGCTACACTTACTAGTAGAAAATCGATTGCTACTAGACCCTTAGGTTCTTTTTTGAAAGTGAAATCTCGAAATCTGCAAGAATAATATTTTACTTAACGTGTCATTTCATTTTTGTGATGCGGAACAATTGTAATTTAAAAAGATGCGATGTGAATTTCAATGTAAATTATAAATTAATCGATTTGTATTAAATTGACCACAACAGTTTCGTAATTTCGAATTTATCACTCATTTGTATTAAGTCATTTTCACTCCTTTTTACTACAATTTGTGTTAAAAATTAATGAGCGGTATTTGTAATTAATGTGGTAAAATATTATATTGCTGTAGAACTTCGAATGTCGTATTTGACAATGTATAATTTTTAATTATTGATTAGTTTAAATTGTAAATCTAAAGCACGCGAGTTATTCTTTTTTCAATAACCTTCATTTATAGATAATAGGTACCAATTTCCATGTACGTATTTGATGCTAAATGATACGTGATTATGAAGCGAATAAATACAGCGCGATTCCAAGATGAATACATATGAAGGTATATAAAAGTACCGACTGATTAGGCTAATTGATTTGTTTTACATACTATACATACATATCATGCACACATACTTACCATTACCACTTAACTAGTTTTCATGATTTCAATTTTATAATTAGCCAAAAACCTTTTTATGTTTGACGTAAGCCATCTTATTTTCGCATTATGATGATGAGTACCTATCAAATGGATGAGAAAACAGGGTGCCGTGATGCCATGAAATCATGCATAATGTATTATGCATAAAAATAATCGAAGCATGTTTTCACATTCATACTTTTTGCTCGGAGGAAGGCTTCTAGAAAATTGTAGTTTCCATCTACAGGTTTTAAACGGGCGTTATTAATAATTACATTTTTATCCATATCTGTGCATTTTGAATTTTCCAAAAACATCTAAAAAGAAGCAGGAACCATTTAAATAATATCTAATTAGTTGCAGTCATGTTATCGCTAAAAATCTTTAAGTATCGAAACTTTCGAAGGATTACAGGTAGCTTCAAGCACCATTTACAGCTTGCCCTTTCCTTCTTACTTCTAGACCAACTCCTTCAAAATTTGGTAATGATATGATGCATATTTTTCGTGATATAAAAATGACTTAAATTACTTTCATAATCATAAAGTTTAGATTATAACCTAAAATGTATGATTAATCTGAATTTTTCCCATTGGGAAATAGGTGGAATGTGGAGGAGACTTGGGCAGTATTGAGTGCATCAATGGAAAATGGCAAGTTGACACCAAAATAATATCGCTGATTGTAGTCTGTCCCATTCAAATCTCCTGGGTACGTGTTTTTCCTGGTTTGCTTAACTTCTAAAGGTGAATAAAAATCAAAACTGTCAAAATCATTCTTTGTGTCGAAATTCATTTAAGGAAACGTTGATGTGTGTATTCAAACGCCTTGGATTATATGATAACGGTCAGTTGAATGAGGATTTCCACATCTACCTCTGCAGCTTGCTCTCTACTCCAGAACTCATTGACTTCTGCATCACTGAAGTTGGAAATTGTCTGGGTGGGGTAATTGGGGGAAGTAAGGAAAATTGATTGGGTATTAATTAATACAAAGTCTTGTATGTATTACAATAGTTAATTTAATTTTTATGGGCTTCCAGTCAATAATCTGCAGTGGTTCATGCTCCCCGTTGGGTATTGCGTTTGGAACGCAATCCATGGAAAAGTGGTAAGCATACCAAGAACTCTTGGCATCACACGAAAATGTGCACAACATAGATGGCATGGTTAGTATTACTCCTGAACATTAATTGTTTCATTATTTTTTTTTACTTAGAATTGCACTGTCTAGGACTTCTTCAGAAATTGTAGATGAAGCGAGAATAATAATATCGATCATGCTAATTTTTTAAGATGTAAAATATTAAAACATGTACACTGTTTCAAAAAGGCCCTCTCCGCACTGTGTACATATTATATTTTACCTGTCGAGTTTTGGTTTGAAATGCACAAGCTCGAGTTCATACAATTCAAACAAACATCATTAGCGTAATTAATTGTATGCAAGTAATTACATTATAACATAACCATATAACCTCTTGAATAAAATGGAATCTTATGCAGATTTAATTTGGGGCATTTTGAGATGAATGATGCGACAAATTTCTGAAATAGATTTATATTGGAATAAAACAAATGTTAAAATAATAAGTAAATTATAAAAATGTAACATTTGTACTTTATTTTCCGGTCATTTTCTTGTTTCATGAATAATGTTTGAAGTGGCAAACCCAGTTGTAATGACCACGACAAGCGAGAATGAAAATGATCTTACAAAAAGCAAAAAATCTTACGTTCCCCTTGTCCATATAAACAATAATTAATAATAATAATAATTAAACTCATCTCTTGGTCAAACATGTTTTCAATCATTTGCACTTATAATTCCTTAAGTTATTTTACGCTTTACACTTTACACACTTGCGTTTTTATCATACATAATTTTTGCTCAAGTAAAATCTACTGCAATGTCATGCAAAAAGTCCAAGGACGTTGTCCAAGGATTGTGGTAGAGCGAGCGGTGGCGTTCCTTTTCTCAAGTTTCATCTTACATCTCAAGATTCATCTTATACCTCTTGTAGATAAAAGTATTGGGTTTCATTTTAACTAGTTTTCACGACATTATCCTCTCACGTCTCACCTAAAACCCATGTGGTTCTTGGACGTTGAACATCATTACGGATTAAAATGAGAGATGTTTCCTATTAGTCTACATTAGTATAATATTTGTTTATTATGTAGTGGTCGTCTCTATTTCTGCTAGAAAGACATAAATATAAACATTCACAAAAGTAAATTTGCCAACCACTATGTCTGTATGAACTTTAAATCTATTTAATACAACAGCTCGTAGTCTGTCCATTGTCTGGTCGATTTTTATGCGTCAAAGCCAATTTATTAACGACCGGAAAAGGACGTTTCTAATTAATCCATATTTTTTCTCCTCTGTTGATATTGGATGATATAATTGTGCCATTGGATGTACCATGAGAAGAATAAGAAATTACAGAGTGGACATAAAGTTGGATGTTTTGGCTTATTAACTGGTAACTGTTACTTTTACTTTAGTGTCGAGTGTGTGTGACCGTGAATGAATGTGATTTTTGGCTTGCCGGGCAATGTTTTGTTCCATTTCAATTAGTTATACTTCTACAGTATACTCTTGCTTCTTGGAGCAGAATAGTGTTCCAGGAGTTTTTTTTGTTAAGCAATGCAACATACAATATTATGACATGTTTCATTTTATTCAGATCTTGATGACAAAGACAA
>JAHZNI010004230.1:0-34497 GCA_027744415.1 Seira ritae | reverse complement strand
ATAAAAATAATAATCTTTATTGCTAATGATATGAGAGTTTTTCTCAAAAAATTCTTTTGTATGTCGATTTCCAAAATGGCGTATCAGCATCCAAAAAAGATTTTATGGCCTATTTCTCAGTGCTTTCATTACCTCATACAATGAAATTAAAATTAAGTCATGAACCAGAAGCCAGCCAACGATTGATTCATTCACCATATTATATTGAAAAAATTGCGTGATGTTGTAAGGCACACTTTAATATTAATATCATCTTTTTTATTTCATGTCAGATAGATAGAGAAATAAGTTTGACTAAAACTATTTTTTCAAACTTCAAACTTGCTCTTCAGCATTCGGTTCGTCGTCTCTAAAACCAAAGTCAAATAAAACCATTTTTATAGCTATTTCTTCCAATTTAGTATCATGTAGAGTTACTTAATTACATACGGTTTTAAAATTACGATGAATGTCTTACGGAAAATAAATCAAGATTCCCGTTGGGATAGGTCTAATCACTGTATCAATCCATCGTTTTTTAAGGACCTCCATTGCAAAGATGATGAAAGTTTTTCCTTCTTCTACACAAGTTACGTGAGAAACACGAAACAAAAATATGTACATATATCGATAGAGGCTGAGATGGCAATACGTTAAAAGCATATAGCTGAGAGTTTTGCCATTATTACTTAATATACTCTTCTCCAAAATGTGTGTTAATTTGTTCCACCAATGCAAAAGAAGATAACATAAGCATGATTTTCGAGGAACCCCAGTTTTCTTAGATTCGCTGGAAGTGAATCAGCGAAGGAATCACCTGTATTCAGGAAAACGTGGAACAATGGGATTGGGATGGCACAACTGGTGCAAACTTTGTTATTTCATTCTTTCCTGTTCATGAATGCCACACTACGTTTTAACGTATGTACTATGCACTCTAACGTTCCTGCGTTTACAACCCAAGGAAACCCTCTATCGGATTTCCCGTTCCAAGTTTTGGAATGCTTCATTGTTCGCTTAAATGTGACACATAGGTGGTGCAACTCACGGCGAACTTGTTTTCTTACCAGCATGTAGCGTCCCGCGAGATCCGGCGACGAAATGCTTTCCTTTCTTTCGGACCTTCCCGTTAAAGAATTCACCTAGTTTTCTAGCATGGATTTCTTTAACCTTTTATTTCGTGCTGAAATTTGTGGTTAATTTTATTTGCATTTCAATTTTACCAAAAATTGCGTTTCGGTAGAATCTCACAGTGCTCCGATTATGCGTATTTTTTTCGCTATCGAATATTAGCGAACTACATAGTTGAATGGAGAGGTCTTAGATTCTAGCTGAGAAATAATTTAGCAAGATTGCTTATCACTATCACATTGCTATACACAAATAGTGCTTTGTAACCGTCGACTCATAAGATTTACGAAAAACATTCTCCATCCAGCAACTACTCCATTCATTCCACGTGAAGTAATGTTTCATTAAAATTCAAAGAAAGTCTTCATAAAAAGCCCACAAACGGCCGATGTTCACCTTATCCTCCCTCATCTGTGTACATTTGTATGTATCAAAGAAACGTGTTTGTGGTTTTTCCTTGCAACAATACAAATAATACCTGCCTGTTCTTCTCGTGTCATGTCTGCTGGCTTTTTAGCCCTTAAAGTAAATTCAAACTTCGTATGTATTTTCTTTACGAGGCATTTACTAGAACGCCAAAATTCTTCATGAAATTTTAAATTCATGAAATGCGTTCGTGTGAGGTTTCTCCACTCACAAGAAACAACACCTTCAATAATAAAGAGATTCTACTTTGCATATCTCGGTAATAGTTCTTTATGTTTTGCTATTGATCTTAAAAAGAATGATTTATAGGAACAATTAAAATTCTTGAGTTAATGCGTTAATGCAACAGAACCTAATTTTCTTCCATTTTGACCGACCCTGCTGTTCCTTACTTTCACTTCTGAACGACAAGATTAAATATCAACGAATGACCGGCCTTTGTTTAGAGTCGTCCTTTCCATTACATATATCATCCATTAGCTTCGCTTTAGACCACCAGTAGTACTCATTGACGTGACACTGTTTTGTTGAAATCGATTGTCTTATTGTCATCATTCATCATGTTAGATTTAATTTAAGATGCTTTCTTGGCCGGATGAAGCGCACAACCTGTACAAGTTTTTTTTGCATAATTAACCCAAAGCTAGTAAATTTTCGTCGATTTACCATTCATTATATTACACAAATTATATATTGGCATGATACTCAACCAGCTTAACCACCTAGGACAGGGTGCTGGTGTTGTATGATAAAATAAAATAAAATTATAGGAGTACATGTATGTTGCATATAATAATAATGTCAAAACGCATCATAATTATAACGAACACAGGAGTTTGGGACACTCTCTTCCGTTCCCCTTATTTAATCCCCATCCGTAATGTTTACATTAGCTGGATGATATGATATAACATATAATGCGGTTGTAAAAAAATAAAAGTGCGAACTTTTCACATATTCACGACTTTTATTTTTCCTTGAGTTTGCACTATGCACATGTAAAATAAAATAACACCAGTAAACGCGATAGGAAATAAATATTTGGAGTTAGAAGAAAGTTCCATCGTGAGAGTAACTAGGGCCCACGATAAATAAATAAAGTGGTCTCCTCATGTCATGGTCATGTTATACGTAGTTTGAATTGATTTAAATTGATTCATCATTCTGTTTAACTTTTAACAATATTAGATACGAAGGTCATTTATGTGTTTCTCCTCTCACGATTGCGATCTCGTTATTCGGAATGGCCTTATAATTATAATAAATAAATAAAGAGATAGATAGAGAGATCAGACTTGTAGGCCCAAGCAGAAGTTTCCTATGAATTTACAGATTGCATTGTAAAAATTTAAGGCAACGCATGCATTTACCAAAGCTAATTAATAAATATTATCATGCACTAGCTGCTACAGAGGTTAGAGTTTCATGAAAAATTGCTATATTATTAAAGGCAGAGATGTTCTTTAAGGATGAATTCCAATCCCAATGTATTGAAGCATCGGTCGCGGTAGAGTAGACTCAAACTTGGGTTTGTTAATTTACAAAAACTGGTTATCCATGTTCTTTGCATAATTGTATCGCATAATATTACCAAACTTATACTCACTATGTACGGGTTTCATTTTCATCCATATTAGCGTGATTTAGGTAATAAATAAAGATAAATGATTCAGCTAGTGGTTTACGACTCTATTGAAAGAATATAGTTTTTTAAAAGAATGAAGCATTTAGTTTTGCAAAATATTGATGCAAAATCTCCATGAAAATACGAAGATGACATGGGCAGTAAAATGTCGTAGGGTTTCTGGCAACTAAACTCAAGGCAAATGGTCCTTAAGAACAGAACTCAACCTCACAAAGTGACGAGTGAAGTGCGTTATCATGAGAACCACTAGCGTTAAATTAAAAGTTCGCGTTGTGTTTTAAAGTAGGGAGCCGCATAGGCACAGATTGTTTGTATTTGAAAATTTTTCCTGATCTCGTTCCATTGCACGGTTCCTTCACTTATACACATCCGTGTGCTTGTGCTGAATAAGAAAAGGATCACAGGAAAAGTACCCTTGCAACCTCGAACTTCGTCTCAGTATGCTGGAGAGGATTGCGTTGAAACGTTCCGTTTTCATTCCATCCCATCTTTAGAGAAAAGAAAAGCAGAGTAGAGGGTGAAAACATTTTCTTCCTTCTCATACATCATCCGTACACAACACAAAGCAAGACCACCACGACGGAGGAGCCGAGGATCATAATCGCGCATTGAACTAACAACGGCAGAAAGGAAGAAAGCGAGACACAAAGCAAGTTACTTACATCCTTGAACGGTTGGGGTGACTAGAGAGAAAAAAACTTAAACGAAACAAAACCTTCTCGGTTTTATCAGTTTACAAGTCCTCACGTTCCCTCATTTACCAAATAACTCTCAAGTTGTTAGCATCAATTTCCTTTGATATCTCGTTCTCTTCTCAAAAGTCGTGATATACATCGCCACCATTTAAAAATTAGTATTATTTCGTTATCTCCTCTGAAAATAGTGCGCCTCCAGTTTTCTAACGAAAAAAAAACCTTAAACCAAGAGAAAGCCTCACAAGAATAAAACCGTGACCACTAAATAAAGCTAATTTTCAACGAAGACAGGAATTTCTGAAGAACTTCCTTAGACTCTATACCTTTCTCCCAAGTGAATCGATTTTGGAGGCAGAATCCCATTTCTAGTTTACCCAAAAGTAAACGGCATTTTGTTTTTCATGTGACTCGAGTCAATTATCTCTCTCTCCGAAGGAAGTCAAGAGTTTTTCACTGGAAAACAAGTAAACATCAAAAGTGCATTCAGTTCTAGAAACAAAAGTGATATCATTCTCGAAAGTTACCATCCATTTCGATACTGTTTCATCATCACTCACTCCATCAACATCACAAAAGCAACACAAAATTGTTCGAAAATAACCCTTATCTTGAGAAAGGAGAAGAAGGGGAAAAGAAAGTGTCACGTCGTTTCAGCTACCACTACCACTGCTATTCCATTTTTCTTCTTATTCTCTACCTACACTGATACAGAATAAACCTACATTTAGGCTATATTTTGGCCTGATAAAAACTCTATCCGGAGACACTACAATTTCGATTCGAGAGAAACAAAAAGAGGCAGTGCAAAGAAGTAAATCAGCAAGTTTGTTTACCAAAGGAGAAAGATAAAATCCCATTATCTCTAAAAACAATAAATATCTTCCTTAGTCACGTTGGCGGAAAAGTTTCTATTTCAAAATCAAGTTTACCTGTTATATCAGTTAAAATTGTAGAATCCTAAAAAGTCTCATTTCCTTTCGGAAAATCTTCAGTAAAAAGGAAAGGAATCGAGAAAACCCACTTTATCTCCCAAAAATAATCAGAAATGGCGTTCAAAGGAGTAACGATGAGCACAGGCACCATCCTTGTAATTTTTTTCTGCGCTGGTAAGTATCAGAACTTTTTGTATTTTCTCCAAAACGTGCCCGGTTTTACATTCTGGTGTGTCATAACTCCCATTCAAAAGCGATAGGACAGTTTAATATTTAGTACTTACGAATGTATGTATGTGGTTAAGTAAGGCAGAAAATCTTGTCGAATATTTGGTTCGTATGGAAAATCTGTGGCGTTTCAAAAAGTCGTAACTTTCACAGTGTGAGACCAGGGACCTATTGATAGGAGGAAATCCTTCCCAAAAATAATAATGTAATGGGTGAAAAATGCTAAGTTCGGGGATATCTTTGTGGAGGTTTAAGATTTTTCTTCGATTTCCCCTTCCTTCCTTTCTCTGCCGCATTTTGGATGATTTATTGAATATTCTTGACAATATTGACACTGGAAATGAAAAGAACAGTGAGGACAATGTCACAATGAACATTGTCACTGCGGGAAGCTCAGTCGTTCTTGTAAATTCGGAAAGGAAACGGGAGAAAGGTGCAACTTTTCTTTTTCCATCTTCGATTCGTTGTCGTCGAAAAAGTCTTTGTGATCATGAACGTGATTATCTAAAAGTTTAACTCAGAAAAGAAAGGACTTTGTTGAGGTGAGAAAGCAGCTTGCTTTTTTATCCAGCCAGGAAATCAAATTGTCGAGTTCTCCCACTGTTCCATAGTAATATTTGTTATGATTTGTCTACTATTCTAGTCTCTTTCCTCATTCTGAGGTGGACAATGAATATACCTTTAGCAGCCGCAGAAAGGGCAAATAAAGAAGTTGACTTACTTTTGCGGAAAGGAACTTTCACATTGAACTGAAAAAGAGTCCAGGACTTCATAACATCACGCACTTGGATCTTTATTGAATAAAATGATCAAAGGAGAGTGAAAAACTTTCCCGCTTCATTATTCAGATATTTTTAAAAAGAAAAGCGAAGAGTTTGCAAGGAAACGTGAATATTTGTCAACCACTTAATATTGATTTCTGGAAGAAAGGAATCTTTCAAAAAAGCACTTGAACACCTAATCAATTCGTAGATTGAAATTGAAGCGCAAGTTTTCCTATTCTAATTTGATAAACTATTTTTAAATTTTTTTTTTCATGATACGTTGTGATACTGATACATTCAATGTGTTTGTCTTCCAAAGTCCAAATTCCAAATCGTCAATCTCTTTAATGTGCCAATCGTGATAATGATTTCTCCGCTTAGATAAATACGGGCCCTTCGCTAATCTGAACGTACGACCACGAAAGTTTGTTAAACTTTCTCAGAAACATTGATGCATGTACTTTGTTAGTTGAAGGTTCGTTATCTGTACAGAGAGTCTTCGTGATCTAAACGGCACATGAAATTCAAGAAGTCGTTTTGACTGTGAGAGTCCATAGTCCACACTAAAGGTTGTATGAAAGAGCGAAAGTAAATAATTTACTCCACTTTGTCACTGTATTATTTACACAAAGCTGCAGAGGGAGGAAAAGGAGCAATAAAAAAGTAGGAAAGTTTCCTATCAACGTTGGCTTGGCTTATAACGACCACCGCAAGGCATGAAACTGCACAAGTATGGATAATCATTGTGATGATGATGATGATGAAAAAAGAAGAAAGGGAAAGCAGAAAGGAAGTGAAGAAGATGCTGATGATGATGTATTATGTATACTTGGTGGTTACGAAAGCAAAAATAGTTTCCATTTGAAAAACTAACGACAAAGTACAGTGAGTACGTACGAATGAGTTCAGCTCTCTTCTTTCTGATTCTTCATGCATTAAAGTAGTGTTTATTTTTGCTGAATGTGGAGCAGATTATGATTTCTCTTTGTTTCGTAGTCCTTCTCGATGCTTCTCCCACCCGAGGAAAAATATGAGTTATGGTTGTGTAATCGCAAAAACTCCTTTGAAAAGTGGTACTCGTCTGGCATGGTCATTTCCCTATGATGCCAGGATGATGTTGATGATGATGGTGCTCCACGATCATCGTGCTATTATTCATTTCATATATAATATTTTGTGTGAAGACGTGCTAAAAATGAGAAAGTAGAATCAAACATAGTTTTTGACTTCGTTTCTTCTTCTTCTTGCGATCAAGTCAGAATAAATAGACTTGCACAAATTGACTCCTTAAAGTCTACTACGTCTAGAGAATGATGATGATGCTTTTTTCCTCTTCTTCCCTCTTAAATATTTTCAGAAAGATCGAGTGTGCTGATGATGATGATGATGACGCTGATGATTATGATTGAAGAAAAGAAGTAAGTTGAAGGATCCTTGACTCATACAGTTTCATGCATTCGTTTGATGAAATATCATGATGGAGTGTGCTCAGCGTGCTCTAGAGAATGTATTACATTTTAGCGAGACGTTCGAGTTCGTGTAAAGAAGTGAACGCTACTTATCATCATTCCGCCATCGCAACGAATGAGTATGTATATTCATGCGTGAAAATAGAAAATTCGTTGGAGGAATACATATTGAGTGTAGGAAAGTTGAAATTTCTCACTTTTCTCTTTTTGTCATTTTCTTGGTTCCGTCTTAAGAGGGCTCATTTTTTACTCACCTCATTCCTCATAGGCATTATCATTACATAGAAGCTTGCTTAAGGTCTCCTCTGCAATTTTTCTCGGAACAGAGAAACGTGATCAACAAACCGAAGGTGGGCTGGGCGAAGAAGAGGCTTTTCATTCACATCTGCAGCCACCATCTTCGTGGAAGAAGTGAAGTAGATCGTCAAACAATTCACGATGAACTCGCAGTGCAAAAGGTGAACTTTTTCGGTAATCATCCCAAGTATATTTTAGTCCCCTTGTGCAGCGTTGCCAACCTTAGGCACTTGTAATTTTCCCAGCTGAAATTTTCTTTATACTGATTACGTTTCTTCGCTCACATTACCAGCAACACCAAGCGTAGAAGTGAACGGCGAATGGGAGAAGTAGAATTAGGTACCTATGCCCATATATACATATACTTAACTTTATGCAAGTTCCATCTAGGTATCTGGTTTAGCGTTTCTGGGCGAGCGTAGTAAATTAGCATAGTACACCTGTGGGAAATTTAGCAGATAAAGAAACCTAAAGTTCAGAAATTGTATGGGATTTAAAAGTCCGAGGAAGTTTTTCAGGGCTGGTTTGAGTTGATGTGCGAGCGAGCCTCAATTTTGTTTGGGGCTCATTCAACTACCATATAATTAGAACTTCCTTTTTTCCTCATCTTCCTAAGTAATTTCATGTCTGCTCTCATTTCGTCTATTTTGATCCATCTGGATGGTCCTAAATAAAAAGATTACTTTACCGTAACATGAAGAGTAGGAACTATGCCATTCCTCTTATCCGTCCCTTAACTGCAATTTATGAACATGGCTGCCTAAAGTGATCATAACAAAACGAAAAACGGATCTTCTTGCATTTTTGCTAACTCATCAGCAACATTGCTTCCGTAGAATGTCATTACGATCGTGTCGATGAAAGCTGTAAATGGAAGCTTTTGAGAGAGGCCTACGCCCCTCTTCCTTTCGTTTCCCGTGAAGAAAGTTGAGTACTGATACACAGGTATTCAATGAGGCACTTTTAGAAAGTGAGCAGCAGAAGTACGTAAAGTAGGTAGGCAGGTTCCTTCTCCATTTTGTAGTCTCCTATTGCATACTTTCCAGATTTAGAACGGGGCGGAAGGGAAACGCTTGTGAAAGGAAAGAGATAGCGTCACTCTTGGGAGGTAAAATAAGAAACTGTAGACGCGAAGTAGCAGAATTCATTTTCATCTGCATTCCTCTCTACCTTTCCCTTCCCATTGCTCTTAATTCCTAATTTTTCCAGGATTCCCTTGCTCAGGCGTATTATGGAAATCTAGAACTGGAAATTGTGAAATGCTTCCCTTCTAGTAGTTTTAGGGTCTTACTCAGAAATTTCAGACCTTATGCAATGCAATGGGCGAAATCCGCCGTATGAGGTATACTAACTATGAGAAAATTATTGTCGGTGAGTACTATAATATGCATCCACTGTTTAGACAAGCTCAACTCTAAGAGCGAACTAAAATAGCGCGGCACATCATGAGACCGAATGACCTGACGCGCACAGACCCTGGCTGAAGTATTCCAGCGTCTCAGTTTTTATCCTTCCTGTGGGAAGGTCGTTGAAGAAATTCATCTTTTTTAGGGGAATGCAAGCAAAGCATTCTTTCTTCCACAACGGTCTTAATTTACCCACTTAAAAGTGAAGTGGAGAAGAAGTAGTAGTGTGGGCTCATCTTGAGTCATGTTTCTCCAGCCAGAAAGGATGATAATGATGTTGATGATGATGCAGATAATAACGAGGTTCCACAAGAAAACTCCGTTACTTTCCCAGAAGGTGTGACGAACACAGTTGTACCTACTACGTCCTTCAAGGCAAGGGAATAAATTCTCTTACTCGAGTAAATTCAAAAGCGGTATCATAAACACTTTTACCAAGTTCATTTACAGGAAAACGCGGCGTAAACACATAACAAAGCATTATTTTTCACGCATCTGTTTTCTCGTTACATCTACTGTCTACTTCATCCACAATCCAAACAGCCATAAAATAAAGGACAGACTGGATGGTGGTGGTAAAACACTGAACGAGAGATATAATAATAATAACCAGAAAATTTTCCTTCTCTCCAATGCATTCCCATCTAGAGCCACTACAGCACCACTACTACTCCCGCCTTCTGGAAAAAAGTAATAAAACTGGAGAGTTAGCAAAATGCAAAGTAGCATGAAAGTGGAATGTAAAATGATGATCATGATGAGGAACACGACATACATGTAATATTATAACCCTTATAGTATAAAATCTCAACGCACAACAACCACGAAAAAAGAAAACGTTTGTGCGCTAGCAAATGATATGTAGGAAAAGTGGAAAGGAAAAGACGCATGGATAATGACATGTGGTAAAAGCAAGATAACGATTTCTTTTTCGAAAAAAGATATTTTTATTAGCGTGAAATGAAGCGAAATAGCCGAGTTTTCGCCATAAATAATTACGTTTGCTTTTAATTTTTCTCTTACCTGGCATTACCAATGAGCTTTAATTAATTATGCTGGCTTCATCACTAACAACGTCAGTTTTAAGACGGTTTAGAGACGACAACTACTACACCTCTCCTCACAAAGCCCAAACATAATTCTTCAAAGTTGTGAAATGTAAAAAGTACTTTGCATGTTTTGGTCTACCCAATTATTTTTTGTCATGTTTATTAAACTAATTAGCATGTAGCTTTTAAGGCGATTACTTCCAACCATGTATTACTACTTATATTTAAATTTTGTTTTGATTTGTTTAGCATTTTATAATTATTATAGCTCGGTTAAAACTTAAGTATATGCTTTCACAGTTATGAATATAAAGTACGTACGGGTATACCTTTCCTACAACTACAACACAACTACGGAGAAAGCAAAGTTAGGAGAAAGCATGGTTAAAAAACAAAACATTCATCATGATGAACAATGTTGTAGCATAGCATTTTTGGGATGAGTGCCACGGTGGGAAAATCTAGAGCTGGAAAGGGGTATCTATGCTTACGCCAATTCGCTCCCTCTTCATTTCAATTCCATGAAAGGAATCACACCGCCACTGAGGATAAACAGGGCAATGCATAATAACTTTTTTCCTTTGTTCTCCAATCTTTTGACCCACTCCACATATTTTTTCTGTGTTATTGCATAATCTTTCATCAGATTCATAGGGACATTCATACTTCGGGTTGAAAAAACATTCCAGAGAAGTGGAATAATTACTCCGGGCTGAGTAGCTCACCCTTTGTCTATTTAAACAAACCCATCCACACAAGAAGTTTCGCAAACAAACAGAGAAAAAAAAGGATAATGACTCACATTACATCATCGCTTCTCATGCAAGCAGTTTCAGTGTGCGGTGCGTGGATGGAGTTTAAGCTATTCATGCATACATAATTTGAAAACCCCGTTGATTTGGACATTTTCTCTCCCACGTACAAAAAATGGCTTTGGATGAGCGAGAGAGAAAGCACACTTTTGCTTACTAGTAGTACAATAGTACCTAGTATTCTTATGCAGTATTATAGTTGTGGAAACTTTTAATCTGAGAAACTTTTTAAGCTTTCTAAACACGGAAAGCAGATTTGTCTTGTTAACGTTTCATGTTTGTGTGGGGTTAGCAGCATGATCATCGTAGATCCTCCATCCCTTTGTGTTGCTGTTTTTTTAGAGACGAGTGCAAGAGCGGAGAAGAGAATTCCCAAACTGCCAAAGACACATATACACTCTCTCTTTCTCTTTCAAGAGTTTTTCATGTAGAAAAAAGGTAAGCGTGCTTGCGAAGGCTTTGCCAAGAAATATATAGGTCGAAAGAAGGAAAAGGCTCATAGGAAAGATCGCATCTCCTCCTCCTCCTCCCCATCACTCGAAATATACCGCAACAACGACCAAGTGGATTACAATTTATTGTTTGAAAATAACACGATAACGATGATGATGCTGATGGCGGTGATGGTGAAGTGATGATGATGTTGATGGTGTTGTTGTTGTTTTGGTTGACAGCCAAGTGAAAAAAGATTAACTTCTGTATATGGGTGATAAAGACTTTCCACTGTGGTATCAGGGGAGAAGAAACAAAGGCAAAATGAAGAGATACACGCGAACAGTTTAAAGAGACACGACGCCTTCATTATTCCCCACCACGCCACTCCACTCAAGTCAATATTCAAATTCATGTGTCTCCCAGAAAGGGAAGGTGTGACGGGTGTTCATTCTAATTTTCTGGATTTTGACACGAAGATAGATCCCGAGTGGCACACAGTTGCAAATAGGTATGTAATTCTACTAGGCAAACTCTTCAAGGATTTCTAGGAGGCCATGGGGAAAACATGAAAAACCTTGAACAGTTCTGTGCAGTGCATGGTTATGGTTTAAAGTTCGTTGTCATGTGCTACACGTTTTGACCTTTTAAAATGATGAATTGCTTTTGAATATATTCGAAAGAAAACCAATTATGCAGAGGTATGTAGACTGGAGGGCCAGGAATTTCCTTGTAATCTGGTTTCGAAATACGCAGAAGTAATGAAAATCAGCTCGTTGAACGGTATATTCAAATTTTCTGAAACAAATGTGCTATCAAATTTTAAAGCATAATATGCACCATTTCCCTTTCTGTGTTCTGACTCAGACTTGTGTTCTTTATGTAAATCGTTTGAAGATACCTAAATACAATGCCAAACGAAGTTATGCATTTGGTTGCAGACTCTACCCTATCCTTGACAATCTCTCTATTTGGTGTATGAGTGAAAGCAACAGCTTCAACTTTACCAAGCAAGCGTATCTAACTAAATAAAAAGTAAATTAAGTACCATAATGCGTAACAAAGGGTAATTAATAATTTAGGGAACTTCTCAGACCCCATCTGCTTTAGCGACTTGGTGAATATATCCTCTCAAATTGCTTTGTAATTTCCGCGGGCATAAACTATCCAAGGGCATTTTAAATTTCGACTAAATTCCATGTTGAGTATGAAACTAGACGGCGAGCCGCGGTTAGGGGGCATGATTATGACATGATGCATAATGAATAATTTCTCAGCCGTGGTCGTGCAACTTTCCCAAACTCATGTAAGCAGAGCGAAGTCATCTCAGCATGTGACGTAGTAATTACATGGTAGCTAAAAATAAAACTACTCCGTATAAGACAAGCATACAGATGATTTTCTCCCTATTTGTATCGTAGAAGCTATCAATGCCTTAAGAAGTAGCAAATTTCTGATAATGATGCAAGGAATATTGGAGCATTATATTTTGAGCACATATTTTAAGCTATGATCGTGGAGAAGCATTTGCATCAAACTGAAACTGGTGTGGCCATTTAATAATAAATGGGCCCTTTTTGACAGGCTCCTTACGCAAGAGATTCCGTTCGATGATCAAAGCGATTCAGAATAAAACGAAACGGAAAAGTTGGTTAGGCATTATGCAATATTAAAAGGGTTTATAAAATGATGATGTTGCAACAGAAAAAAATACAAGCGCTTGATTTTGCCTTGGAACTTTTTTATGAGAGTATGTATTCGCTACCTTGTTTAATTTTCGATTTGCTCGCGAATGTGAATTTTGTTTGCGTATGTTCCTCTTTTGAGAGCTCAAACGTATGTACGCTTCTCTCAGAAAAATATACTTTAGCGATGTTTATGCCGAACTTCTCTCGCAGTGTTTGAACTTTCAATTGAACAAGATACCTCTTATCCAAGATTGGAGGAAAATGGATGCATTTCTCATCTCCGAACTTTGAATAAAATAGAGAGGGTAACGTATTGTAACCCGTTCTAAAAATTCAGTTGAACAACATCTGCATCAGACAAGGAGACAGTTTTTCATCCTCCCACTTCTTGGACATCTATCTAATCACACTTCTAATATATTATTCATGTGATTTTTTTCCTTTCAAAAGAAACGCTTTATCCTCTCTCTCTCTCTTTGTTGATCACAGAACAAAAATACATAGCGGGAGATAGGGAATCGATTCAATTCAAAAAAGAAATAAAATTCTACAGGAGGAATATATTTGTCACGATATCACTACCGCCACTACCCTTTCCATATCTTGTAGCAATAAAATTTGAACAACTTATTCGCTAATGCATTTCAATAAGAGGAAAGACAAACTGAGAAGGGATTGGGTTCGTGTGTCTTTTACTGAAAGGCCGACTTAACTTTTCCCATTGTTTCGACTCTTTCCTTTATATTGAAAAATTGTATCCGATTCAGTGCAAAGTTGTCTCTTCCCCTGCATATTCATTGATTTCTCTGGAATGTCAGGATTAAAAATATTCATTGCCGACGGTAAAAGAATTTGTTCTTTTTTGTTTTGCGAGGCGAACGTTTTACACTTTTCCCTTGTGCAATTCCAAGCGATCTTTTTTAGACGTTTCTGTGTAAAATCGAATCTGTAGTTTTTTTTACCATGCGAGCCCTTTCTCGATTTTTTGTCCTTCTACCGCATCCCGTAATTCCATGGTTCATAAAGCCTGTTTTCCATCACTCTCCAATCCCCTACTAAATTCTCAACCGTTCACTGTACCTTTCTCACGACACAGCACACAGTTATTCTGTAAAGTCTAGTGTCTAGGGGATGGCGGAGGCGGAGGAGAAGAAAAAAATCTAACAAAAATATTCTAGCTTCCGCTCCACTTTTTTTAATACTTACCAGATGTGTTTTTTTCTGTTTGAAACAGGATGATGTAGAAATTTAGGAAAGGCAACATCTCGCTAATAAAAATGACTGGCTCAAGTGGTGTGGTGGACACTCACTTAAGCCATTCTTGCAGATGCTTCCAAGGAAAGTGTAGATACATCTCAACCTTCAAAAAATGTTAGCCTTTGGGTAGGTAGGTAGGTACTCGCTAAAATAATATTTCTTTCTGAGCAGGATGTCGCGCTTATGAACTGTATCAAGTGGGATAAGGATGACTTAGAAAAATTTGTTGTAGTTTGCCACTCTCATCGTGGCCTTGTTTCCATACCTTTTTTTCTAGAGGACATCATTCTTCCTCGCGATCAACGAGAAGAGTGCATTGATACACAATTTTGGTAATAAATCTTTCCCCGTGGTTATCCCCTTCGGTAAAGAAGGCTCATCTTCCTCTGCTCATTGTCACTTTTCTCTCAAATATTGATTTGACTTTTTTCCCCTTTGGGCGAAGATTTTGTTTGTTTTTTGTGGAACTTGTGTACATGTACTTTAGTTTCATTGTTTAGTAGTTGCACCGACAAGGTTAAACAGTTCGCTATAAGACTAGCTTTCAAGTGTTTTCCCATCTTCATCGAAAGAATTCTCGTTGATTCGACCAGAAACCCGCCACTTTTACTTTAGGTGTGCGTGCAACAATTTCACGAGTCGAGGCAAAAGAGAATTGAAAGCCTTGTCGTGGACTGAACGTAGGAAGAATGCAATTTCTAGAGAAATGTTGGGGAAAGGACGATCCCATTATTGCAATTTGTTTCTCAATTTTCTAGAACAGAGCTGAACCGATATTTTCCTTGTAAAGCAGAAATATGTGCGCATACAAGGTGTAAAAGCAGCGTTGACCGAATGCTATACATTCTTCCGGCATTCATCCAAAAAATTTATGAGCTAAATACATACATATATACATTACACGGTCATGCAACCATGAACACTACACACAATACATTCATGCACACCAGACAAGTTATAGGCGAGTCTGCGATATAGGCTAAGATAAATATAAATTGTTATTACATTATATTTTATTCATTTCATACGAAACATGTCTGATATTCTTGAGAAAGCAACAACGGCTGGACTGGCTTTTGCGCGAAAAATAAGTAGATTTGTCTTCATGCCAAAACTTTTAATTTTTTAGCTGAAAGAAACTTTTTCGTAAAGTGATAAAGCAAACATGTCTGAAATACTAGAAGAGAAGCGTGAACGTGTCCCGACACTTTGCAATTTATGAAACAGGTGTTGGAAATCGATTGAGAGAGAATGCCATTGCTCTAAGGCGTCTAGAACGTCATAACGTAGACAAAGGCCCGACTGTAGGAAAACAAGCTTAAATGTGAGTGCTCTTTCTTCTTCAAATGCGACTTGATATGCAAAGATTTTTTTATGGAAAACGAAAACGACTTTATGATGTCATTTAGACTGAAGGATGTAGGATGCATGCAGTTTCGAAAAATATATGCGAATCAAGACATACTACCTATCATTAAAATAAGATGATTGCATTTTTACAGGTCAAACGAAATATGAGTGCGAATGCTCATGCCATTTTAAAAATGACTACTCGCTTCTCCTCACTTTGCATTTGGTAAAGTAATAAGTAATAACCATAGGAATTTTTTTCCGTCCGTGCAAGGGAATAAGTAAAAGAATGGAAATGGAAGATTGAGCAAAGACAAAGATGATTCTGTGAAAATAAGGCCAATCATCTTGTTCATTCTGAAACTAGTAGTGATTCCATTTCGTACTTACTTCCGTGCATTTCCTCTGTAAGTCATCATCATAGTCACGGGTGCTCCCCTCCTCATTCAGTATCATTTCCTCCGAGAAAATGACAAAGAGAAACGCTATTTTCTCCATTTTTCTCTTTTTTCATCATGACATGCCATTGCCAACCTGACGAGAAAATGGAAATGACTTGAAAGAGAGAAAGAGCAAGGTGTGCGTTCCAGTGCATTTCCATAATATGCAACTTAAAACACTATCATATATGTATCTCTGCAAGGTATACAATTTTAAATTAGTCTTAAAGTTTGAAACTACCCAGATTATATATAATGGAATATGACAATCTTCAACAACAAAAAATGCTCAGCTCCTGGATAATTTCTTTGCCTTATATTTCACTTCTTGGGTAGGTGCATCCAATATTGGTAGTGGAAACGCAACTTCAGACTTGGTTGCTGCGTCATGGTCATGGAAGTAATCTGGCATATAAGTACATTCCGACGACATTTTAGTGGTCGCATAGCATTTTTTTTCTGGCGAGTGAGCTTCAACCCACTCTCAAGTTCAACGAGGAGAGCAAGTGGAAAGAAGAGGCCAAGAAAGAAGGAGAAAATGCGAGCTTCCTCCACCGCCATTATCCACTCCCTGCAGAAAATTTTCTTGTTTTTAACAAGTCCCCCCTGCAAAATCGTTATTCTCTCTCTCTGTTCATTCGAGAGGTGACATTTATTGTCGCGAAAATCAGACATGCTTTATAGGTTGACATTATGAACTAACATTTGTACGCAATGTTGTCATCTTGAGCACATATTACTTCACTTTCAGCATGCCTCTTTCTTGTGCCAAAAGTTCCTTGGACATTCAGTGTTCAGAAAAAGAGAACTGTATTCACTCAAGTCCAAGTACAACAATTGGGTAAGCGCTTTTGTCTCTGCAGTGGACTTTGCAGAGTTGTAAAATTGTCCTCTCTTCCTTTCTCAAGTTTTCTCTTCTGCTGCAGTGGGAATCATGATCACGATAATGATGATGAACTTTTCAAAAGACCAGGGATTTTCCTTTCATTCGAACAAGTGGAAACTTTACACAATTTTATTGTTGCACTGGTGCCCTAGAAAAAAAAAGCAGTGACTTCTCTCGTTTTTTGGTTAGAGATCTTGAAAACACAAAGTGGAGAGATAAGGCCTCCATCATTATCATTTCTAGTTCCCCCTGAAGGATTTATGAAGCTAACAGTTGAGATTGTGTACGAGCAAGGCCGGCGTGTGTTTCATGCATCAAATGATGAGACGATACATTCTCCCTTGAATCTCTTTATATGAAAACGCCGTTGGTAATGGGCTCGATTAATCAATCGCAGGAAGAAAAAAAGGCAGTTGTGTGTTGCAAAGCGAGTAATAAATGCGGACAGTGAATTGTGAGCCAGTTGAAACATAAAGACTACAAGATTTATGATGTAATATTAGCCATTTAATGGATCCCTTTAAAGGTTCCTTTATACTTTAGGAAACATTCTACGACAGCTTAAGGTGTGGGTACCATCATTATTGAATATAAATTATGAATGTATGAATCTGTATATCTCTGACCAAGTCATGATTTTTTTTCTGGTGGACAAGTCGAAAGGAAAGAGAAAAATTAGTTTTTATTTTCCCAAGAAATTACATATACATCATTACCCTTTTGCTTCGATAAATTCGTAACGAAATTAATTTTTTTAAAAGGCCGTACCACTCGTATAAATTGCTTCACTTGAGAACCCTTACTCTCGGGAGGAACTGTTCAGGTTGAGATGAACTTTCACTTTGCTGTTGTATGCAAGTGTGTGTATGTGAGTGAGTTTGTGTATGTATCCACTTTACAAAAAGTAAACGTGCAAACAAATTCAAAAGCTGATTTAATTTCCCTGAATCGAAAAAGAGAACGACTTTGAACTCGTGCAAACGCTGGAATAGCAATAAATCTTCACATTAGATAAGCATCAATGACTTGGGCTGACTTTGTTGCGTTCCGTTGTTTGCTCTGGGGAAAAAGGAGGCATCAAAATGTGCCTACCAAATTTTCCACTGATATTTGCTTTGCGAGGTGAGCCCTTCTGTAATATTTCGGAATATTTTGTTGGAAATTGTCTCGCGCTTCTATTTGCAAATTACTTCCCCACGAAAGTTTCCTCTGCTTGTTGGAACTTGTATGTCAAAAAATAAGAATGAAACTCACTACACAGTCGGGAGTCATGAAACATACGTTGTTCAAAATGAATATGTACGGTACGTAGATACCTAAATAATATATTTCGCGTTCCTCGCATGAGTACAGATGTTTCATGGGTAGCATAGTGCGACTCTCTTCCCCGTTAATACAAATCTCTTTACTTTTGCTCCAAAAGGGGAAAATAATGGCCCCTTTTTTAGTTCCAATAATGAGCTTTTAGCGGCACAAAAAAATCGCTATATGGCATTCCCGTGCGTATATACATAATATTCATGACTATGAGCCCATTAATATGTGCTAGTGCTTGCATTATGTGAGCTTCAATGACCACTTTTTTTCTATTTGACCGAAAACTAGTGTTATAGCTCTTCCATTCAATTTTGGATACATTTACGACTTGAGATAAGCGAGAAAACTGTTGATGGTTTCACCGAATAAAGACTTCAAAAGAGATCGAGATGCTGCTAGTGCAATGTTTATGATCTCGTGGTGGTTATAAATATCCACTATAAAAACGCACACAAGAGAAAGTTGCACAAGCATTTTCCACCGCAGAAAACATTTTTGGAAGACGTTACGAGTATATATTTTTAAAAAATCTTTTTTATGTTTATCATATCTTGTAATGCTCATAGTCTCAATTTTGTATTCAAAATTCTCAAATATTAATTTATGTGGTTATGTAAAGCTTAATAAAACGGGGAATATAATCGATATCTCTGTAAAAAGCCAAAAATGTGCATCTCTGAAAAGCATATTTTGACTCTCCTTTATCATGACAGCGTCAGTGCCTAGCTGGTTTTAAAAACTGGCGATGAGTGCAACAGCAACAATGCTCATGCTAAGGAAACAGGAAAAAGTACATAAAGTAGTCCACGAGGGGAAAAATAAAACGGAAGGAGTCGTAGACGAACAAGCCAATAAGCCACAGGATAGATGGTTTGCTCCAACGAGAGAATTCAGAAAAAATGAACGATCTCATAAAGAACTTTAAAGAGAATACCGTAGAAAGTTGCATTGTACCACTTTTTTGCACGATCTCTACTCCGAAGTCTCTGGATTCTCGAAGTAGAGACTCGTTTCCCAGTTCAGTTCACTGAAATATACTTTTTTCGCTGGGAAGTTCGTGTTGTGCTTACTCACTCGTCCGATCAGAGAGAAAGGGAGGAACGAGCGGTTTCTCCCGCGGGGCATAGATCACTCATTCACAGTCTTTCTGGATCGTGATCTCGATGAGGATCGTGACATGAGCGGAAAAGTTAGATGCTAGTAAAATGTTTTTGAAAAATGTTCTACGTGTTATAATTTCTTTCATAGTATTGTAACAATATACCTATTGAATAAATAACCCTTTGAAAGGCATTTTCAAACACGATGATAGTTCAAGGAGAGGGAAGAAGAGGCTCGTCATCAAGAGTCCGTGACAGTTTGATGAACAAGATTGAATAACAACATATACATAGTAGATACAATTACAACGACATGACACGGCACACTTTCACCGCTGAGTGAGAACAGAGGAATTTCTTTCAATGATCGTACGGAAGAATGCCATTTCTGAGTAAATTCTATAATACGGACCAATAAATATTTTAAAGCTGAGTTCTTTTGTCTGTCTGTAGGATAATGTACATGGTGTCTACTAGTATATATATGTATATGTATGGGTTTAGGGCTATATGCTGTAGTTTTTTATGTATGAAACAAAATGAAGATCACATTTTTCCCGCTCGGCCTTCGGGAGACAGTTCTAATGATAATGTAAAGTGGGTAGGGAGAACCTTACTGGAGGAAGAGGACTGAAATGATAGAAAACTAAAAATACCATTATTCTCTTTTCTCCTCACTAAGCCATGAAGATGGAATCAGTGCTGTTGGAGAGTTGCCGAGCGAGCCAATATATATTTCTTTTTCTGAAGGAACACAGGAGAAAGAAATTCCTTGCTATTTTCTTCTCTCTTCGCTCAACCATGCATATTCCCTCTCTTTACCTCGGCAATTTTTCTTTTCAGCTTTTTGTATCCTTTTCTCCTCTGATTGGTGGGGGATATAGAGATGCGATGCGAGGAGTGAATAGGGAAAATAAAGTGGAACCTTCATCGAGCTAACGAGCCCAAACGGAGAACGAAAAGGAGATGGATTTAGGGAGAGGGGCGCTATACAAATCCATAAACTCTACTTTGTATCAAGAAAACAGATCAGAAAAAAACCCTGGAAAAAAAGTTTATTTTTTTGGGCAGTATTTCTTGGTGAAAGTAGAAGCGTCGTTTATCTCCCACACACCCTATATCACATAGAAGCATACACACTCACACAAATGAAACTAGACTAGTTATGTCCTCTGTATACGGATTTTTAAAGCTATCACAGAAAAAGAGTGAAGGAGACAAAAAGTACACTGTTTTCGCAAAACAATTGCTTCTTGATCAGGAAACAGATTCACGAACGGCCATTCCCCCTCCTTCTGCTTGATTTTTCACAGAAAAAAATCGGGAAATAGATCCTTTATTAAGCCAACAACAGGAGGAAGAAAAGTAAGAAGCCATCATTGAGGAAAAGTTAAGCCCTGATATTTTTCTCCTTTGACTTTCACTTTTTTTGTATGTGACTTCACTCTCTTTTATAACTCATTTCCTTATCCTCTTCTTTTTAAATATATAAGCTTAACCTTTGAAAGAGCGAGCGTCTTTTGAAAATAGAAATTCTATCAATTTCCGAAAATCCCCCTTCTTCAATCCTGTAGCGCCCCTCTTTCAGTCTCTCCTTGCTACCATATTTAGCTGTTATTCTATCTTTCTTATTTACTCCTCCACTTCTTGTTATCATCGTGCTTTGGACGTAAAGCAAGTATCTTTCAGTCCATGACTTTCACTCGTTCCATCTTCTCCTTTTTTGAGGAAAACTATACTTTTACGGTTCGTCGGGGAGAAATTGCTTCCTTTCAGAAAGTGTGTAACATTATTATTATCATCTAGCTTTAACAAATATGGCATGTCGCTTGACTCAAAACCGCTCGTTTTCAACAATACCTTCTATATGTATAACCTCTTGCTCCACCACGAAAACCAGGTGAAATAACTGTTTCACTTCCTGGTTTTGTTTAACGAGTAAGGATATACGAGGCATATGAAACTTTCTCTTCTAGTTTCGTAGAGAACAGCTTGCAAGCTTCTCCCGTCACTTCTTTTTTTTCTCCTTGTCAAGAAATCACATCAACTGTGCCTCCTCCTTCGAAAGTCAAGCGAAGAGAAAAAAATGTGATGCGTCGATGTTTTTCTCCTTTCTTCGATCAAATCCTACTGTACCACATTGTCGGCTGACGTAAAAAATGTTGCTAAGGGAGGAGGAGTGTGTAGTGAATGAAAAAAATCCCATCTTATTCCATCAACATTTTATCGACCCCCATCAATTGATCTTTGCTGTGGAGGAAGTCTATTTGTCCATCATTTCACGCTAACGCGGAACAACAGTTTCGATTCCTCCACAAAGATTAGAAAGAAATACTTTCTTCTTTATTTTCATTTCCTTCCTTCTCTTCAAGAAAATCTAGGGCTTTTCTTTCCCCGATCCGTAGCACTGATGAAATAAAAAAGTAGTAAATATCATTATGCCTTGCTTTTTTTCTTGAGATGGTTCCTTTTTTATTAGGACAGCCCAACAGTTGCATGGCTTTTTATGAAGCTTACAATGCGAGTCTTGGTTTTTTGCTGGAAGCAAAAACGAATGATTCATTTTCTCTTTCATTTGTCAGCTAGACGTGGACAACCATACAAAATTTTGATGTGGCCTTTGATGCTCTTTCATAATTCTAATTGGGTAACAAATATTCCTTTGTATCCGAGTACAACAGGGAAACAAAAGTAGTGTTTTTCTTCAGGGCAACTGTCATACTCCATGCTGAAAAAAATCCACAGCCCAAAGTCAAGACCGCAGATTTCATGAGAAAGAAATGTACTCTTTTTTTCTTTCATTCCATGAAATCTCGCTATGCTACATTGAATGGAATGCTTTCTGTTCACATGTTGTAGCCCACGTGTTCTGTGATCAACATTTTAGTTACTTCAATACCAATATTTCCCGTTTTGTATTTTCTCAGAAGGAACATGATTTGGTGCCGTTGTTCGTGGGGGACCATGTCACGTAAGCCATCCTAATTTTTTGTAGGAAGAAAACATAGACAAAAGGATTTAGGCATTCCTCAGAAAGCATCCTTTTCCTGACTAATCTGTAATTTTTCATGCATGTCCTCTCTTCTTCTGCTTCCCCGGTTCACTTGAAGCAACCAAGCATATGAAGGATGTAGTAAGAACTACTTACTATATGGTACCTTGGTGCATCATGAGAACGCCGCGTGGGCATTAGCTGACACTTCCAAATCCAATTTTCCTTTCAAGAAGAAGAGAACCCCTTAAGGATATTATTTCTGGAGTTAGTTTCCCTCTCTCTTTCTCACTTTCTCCTCGTTTATTTTTTTTCAGTTATCTCGTTTTGCCTGTGTCTCCTTCTATTTTTATCAGGTTTACACTGATGGGCTTGCTCTTTCCGGTCTGGGACGCTAATGATGATGGCGATTTTGCTTCTCTGTTGCCGTTGACACGTTCGTGAAGGAAAAGTCTCGGAATCTAAAAATAAATAGGTCCCGTGAAATTAAAGGAAGTTTCGTTGTTTACATAATCCATGTCTTAAAAAGCTGAAGACTTTTTTTGCTTTATAGTATTATGAAGTGCGGTCCTCACTTCCGCCCCGCCTTCCAAGCGCCATATTCAATTTTCAAAAGGGAAAATGTGACCAGTTCTCCGTGAAAATGAATGGGATTTCCCCTATACATTTCCATTTTAGTTCTGAGTCGTGAGAGAAAAACACTGATCATATCTCATGGTCTCCTAGCTATTATTTTCTCTAACACTGCCGCCGCGCTATATTTTTAAGCTGGAAGTGAGAAGAAAGGCTGTGGAAGTAAATCCGACACGGTTGCTTACTTTTTCACCTGAACTCTTCTCACTAAAGTGTTTCATAGAGGCCATTATTGTGGAAAATAAAAAACACTTTCCAGATTTTGGTTTTTATCTTCCGGCGAAAAACGTGGAAAGAGCAAATACTCCCTTTCGTAATTTATCTTTCTCCTTGATCATACATAACATAACTAATATTTAAAGCACACAAAATCCTCCTTATAAAGTCTTCATTTTCAAAAACGCCTTTCCACTTTTTATCATCCACAGCTTTCCTGTTCCTATATTATTTGAAAGTTTAGAAGGAAATTCGTGCTTAGAGAGGACATTTGCAGATACATACAAGCATATTATGTGTAATATGGACTTGCTTCATGGAGGTTAATTACAGGTGTATACTATGGTGCATGGGAATAAAACGAAAAAGTAAAAGTGGTTGCTGGCTGTGGCTCGTTGACATACGTCATTATGGACCTTGCCTTGCCATGTTCCATGGTATAAGCTTGCTTTTTTGCTTAGCTCATTCTTCAAAAGATCTCTCGGATGGAGTGAAAGATATGAAATAGATTCCTTACATAATGCACGAGAAGAAGGATTTTTTTATTTTTCGTGCTGACTAGAGTGAAGTAGGGTGGAAAGGAAGGCATTTGATAGGATTCCCTCCTCCTCTCTGTTTGCTCTTGGCCCTAGGCTTATTTCCTCCTCTTCTTCTCTTTTAAATCTGTGAAGAAGCTTAGGCAAAACTTGATTTCATAGAAAACATACGAAAACACTAGTCGAGCTAGTCCTTAGGTAGTGGAGCTCAACTCCAATCTAATTTTAAAATATGCTTTCGTCTTACTCTCCCATCCATCCATATTTGCAATCGTGGTTTTCCTCTAAAACTCGGATTTTCGGATAGTCACTCTCGCCGTTCTACCATGCAAAGGGAATGCATGTATGTATGTAGTGCAAGCCATCATCCATTCTCTGGCCACCAAACACTGACAGAAAAAAATGCTGTCGCGGTAGTTGTTGCAGCTGAGTCTCACTTCCATCTCGTCATCACATCATCAAGAAATTTCAACTGACAATGAGATTGGTGTGATGGAATGGTGGGAGTGAATAACGACCTTAAAACTTTTTGCTTGGTGAATGGAGGAATGTGGGGTGTGCGGTGCCTCTTTCCAAGTGTATACATGTATATCTGTGATTCCTGCACAAGTGCTGATCATAGATTAGCATATAAGCTGTCTCCTGACTTTCTCACGGGGAACAAGTCTCCTTTCTTTTTCTCGGGCCCGAAGCACGAACTCGCTTTCCCTGAGTTGCACATGGAAAAGGAAAGATTTTCTTTGGCAAATAAAGCATCTCTTCCTTCTTCTTCATTCTTTCCGAGAGTTTTAGTTTTCCCCTGAAAGTCAAACAGTCTTTCCTTCAAAACAAAATGTGGCTTTTTTGCCGTTGGACGCTAATGATAAGAAATAGGCTGCACCTTTCACATGGCATATGCATAAGGTAGAATTCATCATGCATGGCATATCACAACCTGCGTCTCACTCATGTCAAGAGAGGACAGAGGACATTGAAACAGCCGACCCCTCTGCTAGAATCATCGTCATCGTCACATCATCGCAATCACAGTTATCAAACGAGCCAGCGAAGTCATCAAAATGATGTGTGGAGTGAGAGCAAAGTTGTCCCAGATTCTCATTTCGTGGATCCCTAAAGCCAAAACTTGTATTTCTAAAAGGTATCTTTTCACTAAAAAAGGCATACGACGTGTATAAGTCAACATCTCTTTTTCACAAAACTCTGGGGAAGTGTAGAAAGTGTGAAGATATGTAACAGATGCTGTTTTACATGCTTTCCCATGATGTTATAATGACTTTTCGTACATAACACAAATTTTCTCGGCCTCTTCTCTTTTGACTCTATCTCGGCGTCGTGACAAAAATTTTTCTTTGCGTTTTCACTTACGACTATTCAGCGCCATTGCTTTATGCCCTCGTGCACTGAATTGCCATTCTAAAGAAATATGCCTCACATTTTGCTCACTTTCCATGCAACGAAAATATGATAATAGCGTCTGCTCTTGCAGTCATATTATAATGTAAAGTATTTTGCCATGACTTTGCTCCAAGAAAAAATAAGAGAAGGGTAGTATGTTTCCCGAATTTCTTTCCCTTACTTTTTCCCATCCGGCAACACAAAATGTGAGGAAAAAGTCCTTTTTCTACTAAAATATTAAATGGAAAAGTACAACCTATTTCGCACGAATGGTCTGCAAAGTTTAAAGTGCTGTATATTTTGCGGCAAAAGCTACATTTTTTTCAAAGATGAGAATCACTGGCTGGCTGTGAGTGTGTATAAGTGCAGTAATAGGCGAGCACTTCGTGCAATAATGTAAAGGGACGATGTACGCCAAAATCGCATTAAAACGTGGAAAGGGAAAACCCTGTATTTCCAACCCTGTATTTCCACTGAAAAAAGTGTGGGACATTTCGATGTTGGTGGCGGTGAAGTGACGGTAGCACATTCACTTCCTTTTTCAAGTTTAGTGAGGAGGTAAAGTGCATGGATTGTCACCACCACCGTCACCATCAACCGTGGTTTTCGAGCACATCTTCAAACCAAATGTCATCTCATCTGGTGGGGCTGTCGACTTGCTTCATATGTACCATCCATACCGCTTACTTGTGAAAGCGGGTGGGTGCTGTGCTGCGAAAATGGTGCTGTGAGAGAGAGTGTGTGCGTGTGTGATGGAATGTCTGTCGTTCAAGTGCATGAAAAGACGCGGGTCTGAAAATTCTCTTTTTCCTTGACATTTTCGCAACAAAACAGGTCGAGAGACAGAGAGATACATTGGATAAGCATAAGCACGACATGAAATTGACTTTGTGGTTTGTGTAGTAGCAAAACTTTTGTCAGGGATTCTTGCCTTTCTCCCTTTTCTCACCCAAACAGGATCGTCATTTCACGCCTTAATCATCGTAATACTACCAGTAAAAATGGAAGTATTATTACAATTTGAAAAGAAAGCTCGCAATATATATTGTATATTTTTTTCTTGATCAGTCCTGTCATAATCATAATCATTGAGTTCCTTTGTAACCCAATATATTTATTTTAGATTCACTGCTGTGAAATGGAGGTGCTTTTTAAATCATTTTCAATAATTTCTCAAGAAAACCGCATCCAATAAACACTAGCACTTATTTTTATCAAGACTATTATCTCCCTTTTATGCAATCATCGATTACACCTCCACATTTCAGAGGAAAAAAATTTAAATATATGTGCCAGACAAGGAACTTTTAGAAATGTAGGTCGCATTCATTTTGAATGTGCAATGCTGCATATTTCCCATTTTGAATTTTTATGCTTATATTTGGCCAAAACGATATTGCTCGTTCTTCACACATGCAGAAATCATAATATATTTCATTTTCTGTTCTGGAAAAAATTTCCAGCATTTCCAAGATGCTAAATGATCATTACCTACGACTTTAGTAGTTTTAGTATCCGTCCTTTATAGAACGTAGTCCTTGTTTCGTCCTAAAAAACAGTGAAGTCAGAGCTATTGGGGTTCACACAAAAAACCCATTATTGTTTAGTGGAGTCCATGAAATTTTAGTGTTTTCCTGTACATTCCTTCATAATATTCCTTTTCTCTCGCCATATTTTTGTATTTTTCCCCGTGGAATAATATCACAACTTTAAAGAAGCGACTGCACAGTTCCATTCCCGTAGTCTTTACTTTTTTGTCATAAAGAAAAGTAGAGATGAGGGAGAAGAGAGAAGGGATATTGCGTAGACTCAGAGAGTCACAGTGCTAAACGTCTTTTCAAGAAATGAATGTGTTTTGTGTGTAGTAACACAACGCCCAATCCTTGCTCCCCGATTCAAGCACGAGGAAACGTTTCTTTGCGAAATGGGACTAGGAAAACATTGCACATCTCGTCTTCACTGCGGGCACTTCTGTGTCTCACTCGAATGGGACTGGGGACTTAACTTGAGAGAGACATATTTATGCATGCCTACTACTTATTTATATTTGTATATGCATATGCTCTTCTTTAAAAATTTCCACATAACTTCTTCCCGTTTTTCATCTTTTTATCAGTAATGTGCTTCCTACGTGCATGTATACATTCTGAAACGTTTTTTACTTCATAAGATCGTGGTCATAACGAACATGACTGAATTCTAAACACGAGATGTTTTGTAATAAAAAAAGATTCATGCCTACGTGGGTAGGTAGGTAGGTAGCTAGATACTTACTATTTAGTTGTTCGTTGTTTGATAAGGTTTGGCGGTGCAAGCCGAAAATCGATTTCAGGCAAGTGCGAGTGAATTCAAATGACTTCTTCGTCCTCATCATATTCTCCCAAATAAGCTCATTATTTTGAATCATTTATTATTCCGACCGCACACCAAACTCTCACAGTAAATAAATACTACGCTTTCGCTCCATCCCATGCAAAACCCTTGTAGAGCACTTGTGATTCTTTCCTTGTGACGACGACTTGATGCAGTTCCCATCCGAACCACTCAAGTTTCCACTTCTCTCCTACGCAATATTATTCTTGTTTTATGTACTGCCGTATGTTCAGATATTTAATAAGACTGGAAGAGGAATTTTTTTTTGGATGCCCAGGGCTAAAATATTGTTTAAGCTCTGCTCGTCTGCTCCGTATGATTTTCAAAAAGAAACCGTTAGTTTCTGTCTTAAAAATATGGATTGTTTGCTTGAACAATAAAATTTTCGTCCAGAAGTTGGAAGGTCCCCAGTGTTGTTGTGGTAGCTTGTACATGGGATTTTGTAAGGACGCAAAAACGAATGCAGTGTACATTCTTCCCTTGCTCAATATTTTCCAAACATCCTAACTTCAGTCAGTTGAACCCTGCAAACTCATCACATCGAATTATAGCATGAAACGGTCCAACATGCAAGCATGCCAGCAGGCGTGTATAGGATTTGGAGAGAAACAGAAAAATGAACTGTAGCTCATTGCTATTAATAATGTATACGGGGGAGAATCCTGGTTATTTCAAGGTGGATTGCATGTCTTATTCGAAAAAATGGATCGAAATCTGAAAGTTTTCTTTTTACAAAAAAAAGGAAAACACTGAAAGGTTGAAAACATGATAAGGCTATTTTGATACAGGCATCCTTTCACTTTATTGAACTGTGACATGAAAACGATGGCAAGTGGAAATAAGGTAAAAAAATAAAGAGCTTTTTCTCTGATCATCAACATCATCACTTGGAAAAAGAAATCCCTTCGTGTTTGGATTTTCCATGAATCTCGAGCATTGGCCCTGTATCACACCCTTTGCTTTGGATAAATGCGTAGGCACTAAAAAATGAGATGAAAGACGCTGAAGCTAATGTTGTTTAGCTTCTCGGAAAATAGTAATTATTGTTGAAAATCTGGTTTCTTTCGCTCTACACGGGAAAAGGAGACTAATTTTCGAGAGGAAATAGTCAAGAAAAAAGGGAAAATAATACATTTTGTTGCTTAGGTACGGAAACGTTACGGAATGGCAGTGGTGGTGATCCTCACAATATCACTTTCAAGTAATAAATCCATAGGACAAGGGAAAGAGGAAACGGATGTAGCTGAGGAAAAGGCTAACCGAAGTATGAAGTTAGAAGGAAAAGAAAAAGGACAGATCATTATAAAATATTTTTATGATCAAAAACTTGCTTCATGAATTCTCTCGAAATAAACCACAAGGCGGACGGTTGAATGGGGAGGAAGAGGAATGGTGAAAATTATAAATGGAAATTGATGAGATTCTCTTTATAGGCATTTTTAGACCATTGCAATGTAAGGCAATGAAGATATTTGTGGTAGAACGAAAAATAATTTTGTTTTCCTGTTGACCACTCTGAGTTGTGGAAGGGCTGTGCTGAGCGAGCGCCACTAAAAATCATGGATTATATTGGATGTGGGAGGATTACGTGGACTCAAGTGCCATTCAAGCTCCATTGCTGTCAGATTGTGTGCCCTTTCATTCCTCCATTTTCCCCTTAAGAATACCATCACCGTCTTCAGTGTTAAGATTTTAACAAGGGATCGAAATCCGAAGCTTTCTCCATTTTGCATGCAACTGGAACATAGATGGATTGAGGCGATGCGATGCGGGATCGACGCTTTCCCCACCGACCGACCGACCTTCCCCACATTTTTTTGATTTATAACTGGGTTGGATTGTGTACATACGTTTTCCATTCATTTCATTTTCATCAATAAAAACAGATTGAAGTGTGCTACTTGGTGTCTGCTCCTTCCAACGAAAAATAGCTCAAGCTCAGAGCTCTCTCTCTTTCACTCAGCTCACTTCATCTTATCTCGGCTACAAAAAAAAGTTTTTCTTCCATTCTTTGATTTCTCCAATCCACATTTCGTGAATTCGCAAATGCAAACAAAATCACTTTAGAAAATCAGCTGGAAGAATTCTTCAGTTTGGATGAGGGAGGAAGAAACGAAGTGAAGCCAAGAAGTCAGATGAAAACCACTTATTCATTTTTTTCAATAAAGAATGCTTCTTCGATTTATTGGATGTATAGATACATTAGCGCCTGCCATGCAAGGATACCATTTCCCACAACTTTTTTTTATTCTGAAAATCTCTTCTCTTCTTCTCCACAATTACTATTCACCAAATTCCCTGTGAAAATGAATGAACAACGTAGTCTATCTATACTAGGTAGTACGAACGCACATATTATTATCATTACTACGGGTTCAAGTTGCACACTTCACTCGAATTCTTTTCGCAATTCCATGGAATAAAAGTAGACTATCAGAAGAGAGAGTATATATATGCCTTCAAGCTATATACTTTAAATGTCGAGAATCACCTTCAAGAAAGCTCAAATTACTTAGGGATCTGGAATCCATCTACATTATAAATAAATTGGATTTCGATCCTGAGGAAAAATATTAAATCCGAGGTAACTTGCTTGCCCATGATGAAGCTGACTTTCTCCTTTCGTTCTTTTGAAATCAATTTTTTTATCTACGAGGAATATATCATTTTAAGACCTTTTACAAATACGAACAAACAAGGAATGTGGCTCGTCTTCTTATGCACGTATCCTGCAGCATATTCTTAAACGTTCTTGAATTCTTTTTCTTATACACTATTTCTTCCTATTACAGAGTTTAAAAAAATTCCGAGAATGCGATTCCTTCGAACGCGTCAATTGAAGGAAATCACAAATTGTTAAGTTCTTTTGTAAACATGTAAGTTTGTAAGGCAGGGATGACGTTGAAGGCAAAAAAATGCCAATATGAGATTTCTGGCGTCTCCATTTCTTCATTTCGTAATCAGGCAGTTGAGAACATCCAATCAATTTTTCGCAGACAATAGACAATGGCATTTTTAAAAGTTTCCAAAGAGCAAGCAAAAAGTCGAGAATAATTTTGCGGTAAAGATTTTCTTCCAAGAAGAAAGGAGGAGAGAAGACGTGTAGAGTTCATCATCTTCTTAGATTAAACTTGCGAGAGTAATAAAATTTGGCTAGAAATTAAGTAATGGAGTTCAAGACAGAGAGTGAACCGAGGTATGTACGTAAGAAAGTCCACGCGACTTTTAAGCGGCTTACGTTACAGGATACTTCTTTTATCGCTGCTCGACATCAGCCTCACTTACTCAGCTAAGCTAACTTTTACTTTTTTTCCATGTAGATTATATGATATCCTAGAAAGTTCTTGCGCGCCGCCAGAATGAAAAAATAATAATCCTGAGTTTCATTATTATCTTTTCTCTTCTTGAGGATATTAGTACAAGAAGCAAAATTCTCAAGACGATGATGCTATCGACTGACTAGTCTCGTCAGTGAATATATTAATAAAGTTGTTTGGGGGTAGTAATTTTCTTGATTCAATCAAATATTACAGTTCATGTAGCTAATGCTAGCGATACAGGTAAATCCCCTTAAGTGTGGAAAGGCACTCAAGGTAAAACTGATTTAAGGAGATTACCTGGGATTTTCTATTCAATGAAAGGAAGCTTTCTTACACACTCTAATGATCCCCGAATCGATGAGTCTGATATGCCGCCGTGCCATGTAACACGTAACTGTACAAGTCTGTCCATCAATGAAAATCCTGTCCATAGTCCATGTGCATGAAAACCAACAGCCAACAAGTTCTTATGGAACAAGCATTCCTTTCCTCCCTTCTCCTACTCCTCCTCAGCTTAAAAACTTCTTAGAGGAAATTAAACCCCCAGTATCAACTCTAGCAAGCAAGCTTCCAAATTTTCTTCATTACGATATACTTACGAACATGAAAATAATGTGAGAATTGGAAGGAACTCGTAAGTCTCGCGAAATGCTCAAGCATCACCCACTACCCACCACCATCGCCATCATCATAGATAAAAAATATTCCCACGTTTTCTCGCGAGATGAATGCGTAATTGTTTGTGGATTTTGGGTAGAAAGTAGCAGTTATTATACGACTAGTTTTCCCCATATCTAAATTCATTACGATTATTTCTCATTTTCGCAATTTCTCTCCATTTATCTCTCCCCACAAAACAGCGTGCGGTATTCAATGTCTTTCTTCTCTACTGAATAGAATGTCATTATCATTATTATTATATTTTTGGTGAATGCTCAATGGAAGGAAGCTAGCAGGAGCAAGGCCCACGGTAAAGTCAGCTGGCAGCTGATAATTAAAAAAGTTAAGGAAGTAAGAGTTTTTGTCTTCTCGTCTACTTCTCTCACAGTCACTGAAAGAACGAAAATAGAAACGACGGAAGGGAAAAGATGAAGGGAGAGAGAGAGAAAGAGAAAAAGGGAATAACTTTCTCTGCCATCCCAACCCAATTCTCATTCAGAAGTATTCCATCTTGTAGATTGGAGGCTCGCTCTTGTTTCCCGTAAACGAACCCCAGAGTGAGTTGGGCTCAGAGATGGAAAAGGAGAAAATGCATATTTGTTCATTGACTTATGCAGTACGTGTTGTGGTAGGGTGGCCATGAGAAACTATTATAGATCTACTATGTATAGTACTTCTACTATATTTAAGTAGAACTATACTTTATTCTCTATTCTCTACTACTACTCAGCGAAAATGAAATAACTTTTCTCTCTTTTTTTTCTCTCTGTTGGAAAAAATGAACAATGCAAGAGGAAGGAAAATGGAATCTCTCTGGCACACAAAAGTGTATGTATGCATTATTGTTCAAGTAGCTTTGTATTCCCACACAAATAATCGATTAGTATCATTATCATTATATCACTGTCTGCCTTTCCTTCCACGCGCTCCGCTCCTCTAGTCGATAAAGCGGAAAAATATGAAAGTTTGTAATATCAAACAAGGAAAATTTGAGAACTATTTTCTTGTGGTAATGACGACGGTGCACAGTGGCGGTGGTGAGGATGATATGATGTTGCGCTATACGTTTAAGGAGAGCTAAGGAAGTTCACGAGTGGTTGAGTGAAGATGAGCTTTTCCTAGTATCGAGGGACAAAGGCAAATCGCTTTCTCCCGTCTCTCGATAGTAATTTGACTTTTCAACCGTGAATGTCGTCAATGTTCGTGCACAAAATTTAGAGGAAAAGGCGCGACAAATAAACTTTAACATAATTTAATGAGCTCCATGACGTTGAACAAAGAATGTTTAGCAGAATTATTATGTGTAGATTCATTTAAATTGATCGATCGGCAAGACGTCGCCATTTCTTGCGAAACACACTCCGTTAACATGGTGACTTTTTAAGTACAAAATTCACATCTCTTTTTTGATCATCAATGAAAAATTGGACAAAAGTGATCTGATTAATATTCAGGTTTTATGCACTATCACGTCTCTCCACAAAAAGATTTTCCAGGAACAAGAAGGTAGAAAAATGTTTATTTTGTGATTGGCGTTGGGAGGAATAGCATATCGTTACAAGATGATGACGCAACCAAATTCAGAGGAAGGGAAGAGATAAATTCAACTCTGAATTCAATTTTCTTTTTACCTCTTGGAAAAAAGTTGTCTGAAGTATACAGTGCAGTGGTAGCGGTGAGAAGATTTGCTTTTGTTGACTCAAGCTGTCAATGACAATTCCTACATGAGGCAGATGCAAATATTTTTGCTGACTCAGAGATCAAGCTCATTTTTTCGTATGATTGTGTTTTATATAAATGTTGAAGCGGCTCTTTAGTTAAAGGCCACTTTGTGAAGCAGCCACTCTTATTCCGGGAATCCCACTCAAAACGAATGAATGGATTCCATTTTAAAAAGAGGTGTATTGCTTTCGTAAACAAAAACTGTGTAAACAAACATAACAGGAAGGTGAAAAATAGGGATTCACTAGGGAGGCGAGAGAGATGCATGCAAGCAGGCCACAATGAAATGAACTGATGATGAGGCCTCCTCCTCATCCACTCTAAAATGCCACTTGACCTTGCTCCACATATCCATTTAGATTATCCAAAAGACTTTCTCTTACACAATTTTGGAGCATTTTCATATACTTGAGATGTAAAAGGAAAGCATGTGTCAATTTATTCTCACTTCTATAGCTTTAACTAAATAAATGTTTTTGAGCATAACCAAAACCCACTCCTTAATTAGTTTTACCCTGAATGCTAATCAAATAAATGGCTACAAAGATGTAACGTCATTGCTGTTATATGCATTATAATTATGTGCTATGTTATTATATACGTAATATGTACCGTATTGACGAGGGGAAATGCTTGAAAATTGTACTTGGTGCAAAATGTCCCGCTGAAAACTGAATACACAGGGATTTATTTGTAGAATATCAAGAACAGACTAATTTATTTTGGACGTCAAGAAAGAAAAGTTTTCTTGAGCTAAGAAAGTGCAATGTCATGTATTATTTTTCCACAAATTTTATTCCTCCTTTTGCAGGCGTCGCGTCAAGGGAAAGTAGTAGCACCTTCATTTCATCATGATTTCTGCTCTGAGATTTGAGCAGATTGAAACGGAAGGGGTGTCAGTTTTGCTTAAGTGCAATCTATTTCATGACAGAATCCATCAAGCAAGACGAACAGCTTCTCATAAGCTCTCTGTTTCTCTCTCTCTCTCTGAACTGCATGCATCCACTCAATCCATCTATCTTTTGAACGGATGTTCAGTCTTTCTCCGGAAAACAAATTTGTCCTCCAAAAACTTGTTATTTTTACTTGATGACATTGCCGCAGAGACTTAATAATTCTTTTAAAACTATTTCAATTTCGTTTTGCAGGCAAATGACGTGACGATCTGTGTTAGTTATCTTCACAGCAGCAAATTGCGCTTCCAAAAATTCAGATGCATTAAGTAGGCTAGCTATACAATACAGACCAGTAGTTCGATGACGTGTTCAGCAAAGCTAGATTTTTATTTTCGTACAAAATCCTTCACTAATTTCGTTTATTCAAAAATTTCTTTTTTTAAATCAACAA
>JAHZNI010004229.1:0-15387 GCA_027744415.1 Seira ritae | reverse complement strand
TGGGCTATCTCCAAAAACAATTTCATTAAAATACATTTAAGTTTTTTAAAGTTACCTTGCTGCTTTTTTGAAACTTTCTCTTTATAAATGCATATTTATCCGGATTATAAAGTCAGTCAAATAAATTATTGTATTTAGCCGTAATTGCAACTGTGTACCTACCTATGTATGTATGTATGTACATAATATTATAGACTTGTAAAGTATTTAATTTTGCTATAATCTGTAATACATATTATTTAGTCAATGGAATTTTTGCATTAGCTCTGGAATGGAATCCCGATCCGTATCCAATTCCAAAAAATGCATTGCAGTTGCATAAGAAAAAAATCCGTTTCCTTTCCTACTTTCCCCCAAATCCCAATAAGCTTCTATGAGAAACATATCTGATGGAATGATGATGACGAATATAATTTAGCATATTATGTATTTAGATTTTGATTTTATTCACTCTGGAATTCCTGTTCTCCATCCAATCCACGTCAATGAAAAAAAAAATTCCTCTGCCATAGCCATACAAAACCTAGTCCAGTCCAAGTCCAGAAAGCTCTGAGTGAAGCCAAAGCCACTTTAAAAATGTCTACGTCATTCTTCTCAACTTCCTGAGAACACTTCTTTCTCCTATTTCTCAAGTTTTTTTTTGTTCGATCCATTATATATTATTTCCCATTTAGTCCAGGTGTCACCCTGCCACCGCCACCAGTCCCAACCAGACCAGAACCAAAAAGCATGCAGACCAGGTGTCATGCATTTGCTACTATTCACCATTCCACCATTTTATTTTCTTTCCTTTCCTTCTTATTTTCATTTTGGAAGTTGATCAAGACCAGAAAGCATCTCTAACTTTCACCTGTCCCTTGAAAAAAATATAATTTAAAACGTAGTTCCATTCCTCTTGAATAGATTTAGTTCTGTGTTTGTGTCTGTGTATGTACTACAATTCCAGAAAAAATAATTTACCTCGTTAATTAGGCCAATTAAGAGTCTTCCTAGTAGACAAAAACTTTCTTCCTTAAAGTCTCGACTACTACTTTCCCCAATTCTCCGCCAAAGTGAAAGTTAAAAAGTAGTTTTCACTATTATTATTATGTATGCATTTGCGAAAGTCTCTCTTCCAGTAGTTTTTTACTACTTAAATACTACGTTTAAGTGAGAGATATGTATATGGAATGAGTGAGAGTGAGTGATGGATGATCTGAAAGAAACTGTCTCAACAACACTATTCCCCATTATGAATTCTCTTGTCAGGAAAAACGTGAAGGAGAAGGATAACAAGGAGCCGGTGCAAATCTTTGAGAACCACATCTTCCAGGAGTACACTTACAAGAAGATCACTCCGTGTGATATCTGCTCGCAGATCCTCAGGGGTAAGATGAGACTCCAGACTAATTAATTAAATCCTTCTGTGTAGAGCGTAATATTAAAACTTTCTTTCCTGAAATGTTTGTTCCATCTTCATTCTATTTAATTAGCTTAATAAATTTTTCCCCGTAAAATTTTCAATGTTGATGAAACAAAATTGGAATGGTAATGGCGGCTTTATGAAAAAAAGCCTCAACAAGAAATAAATACCATATTGCGGAGGAAATAATGTAGTACTTCTCAGGTTTCCTATCTCCTCCGCCGCCGCACTCATCCCATCAAAGGAAATAATAATAAAGAACAAAAGGGATTGTGTTATTAGGGGGAAATATATTTTTTTTCTGCGGAGGGAAAAAATTACTAATTAGGGAAGAGTAGAAAGTAAATAGGACTAGGATAGAATGGAAATGAGATGAAAGAGTGAAATACGAGAAGACAGGGGGAAACTAGAGATGTGTGGATTTAGTAGGAATTGGAAATAACTAGAAAAAGGAATAAGTTCTTTGGGGGACTTATCGTGGTACAAGGTTAGTCCGTACGTACGTACATACGTCCGCTGCCATAGTTTCTTTGAGCTTCATTAGTTTTTTAATTCTACATTTTAAATTACATTTGCCAATGATCCTGTTCCTGTTTTTTTTTCGTAAAAAATAGGCCAGGCTTAAAAGGTATTCTGAAGCTCGTACAGTTCGCTTAAGATTGAAAAATATAAGATAAGAACATTCCAGAAAAACACGAGAAAGGATATCCAAAACTTAAATTTTGAATTTTTGACGTATAGAATTATAGTTTTGGCGGCTACGATTTGTTTTGAAGTTGAATTGACCTGATCCTCTTTATTGACATATACAAAAGTTTTACTTTTGATATGTATGTATTTGCTAATCCTGAAAATTAATTAGCACCAGAGAATAAATATTCCCGAACTTTCTTTCGCCCACGTCTACCTTTTTTCCAGGACACACGAGGCAAGGCCTCCGCTGCAGAATGTGCAAGATGAACGTACACCCCGACTGCCAGGACAAGGTGGAGAAATGCCAGCCGAAGACGAGGCTCCTCCGTAGGCAAAGGTCCACCTCCGAACTGGAGACGAGGCTTAGTCAGATGACTGATAACCAAGCAGAGGACGAAACAGATAAGGGGGCAGGCAGTGGAGGTGGTAATTCATCTTCCGGGGGTGGTGGTGCTGCCGGAGGAGCTGGAGCCTCTGGGGCGAAGGGAAACAGTCCCGGAAGTAAGATGACCACCAAAGGAATTCAAAGCGGAGCTTTCTTGGAATAAATGAAAATATATTTTTAGAATCCGCAGATGAACTAGACCAAACTTACCAAGTCCTGAAGGAAGCCAATGTCCTCAAAAAGCCCGGAGGAGGGGGCAGTGCAGGTGGTTCCAGTGGGGGAAGCGGTAACGGTCTCCATGGCTCCTCACAAACACTCCACTCCCAGCACGAGATGACTCCCGCCCGAGGCTTCGGGATGAGCATGGGCGTCGGCAGATCTAATCCTGCGGTGAATGTGATTCCAGGTGGGACAGGGAGTTCAGGTCATAATACACCTGCAGGTCCACCCGGCCATCCGAGCATGTCCGTTGCTGCGGCGCCAGCCTCTGGTAAGCCCTTTCTGGAGGAAAACCTTTCTTACTCACATAATTATACTTATTCTTGGAGAACTAATAAATTTTTAACACGAATGGGTAAAAATAAATCTGAAAATCAAATCAATCAAGGAGCAAGATCAAATCGTCGAGATAGTTTCATCGTTCGAAAGAGTATGTCTGCTGATGCAGGAGGCCCGTCAAATCCAGCCGCTCTTTCCGTCAATCCAACAAGATCCATTTCACTTACAGCCAGTCCAAGTATTTTTTTCATTTATCATTTTCGAAAAACAAAAAAATCAATTTTATTCTTTTCTTTTTCTTGTTTTCCTCCCTCTCTGACTCTGACCCTCCAACTTTGCATCTTTCAAAAGAATTTCTTCTTTATTTCAATTTTTAAACAAAAAGAAAAAAAAACTTTCTCCTTTTCTGTAAATTTTTTTTCCATTTTCCCCTCTTTAGTTTGTAATTAAGTAGATGTTGGAAAAATTAACATGAATTAAAATAATTATTTTTTGCATCCCTACCTTTTAGAACAAGAGCGTTCGAGTTGCTGGTTTGATTGGCGATGATGATAGAACAGAGAAATTTAGTGTTTTGAATGAGAGAATATAATAGACCCGTGCAAAAGAATTTTTTTAGAAAGTTTGAGACAAGTAAAGTAGGAGACTAACCTGAAAAAAAATTAAAAGATGAAATTTTTATTTCTTTTTCCCGTGTAAAAAAATATTTTTTTCTGAAACATAGCTGATAGCGGAATAAGCTCCATAGAAAGAAAATAATTTTTCTTTTCTTTGCTGTGAATATTTAGTAAAAAATATTAAAATGTACAATTTGGAATTTGGAACTAAACCTAATATTGAATTTTTGGTGTTCACATATTTTTTTCTTCCTCCCCGTTTGGAATTTTTTGGACTAAAAAACACACTCAAAATGTATTTGTAAAACAATACAATGCAATTGATCCACGCGACGCGTGCAGTTCCCCATAGTCCGAGGAGACGGAAGTTGGACCTCCGAATGAAAAGCTTCTCCCTGGACTCGCCCGAGTCGACGGAACATGCACAGAGGAGACGCTATGCACATGGGAGTCACTCCACCTCTCACAGCCAATGTATAGTTCAAAGTTATAAATACCACTTCATCTTTCAAAAAAAAACATTAATTTAATTTAAAAATATGTATTTTCTTGAAGATTATTAATTTATTTTTTGTTTTTGTATAGAATTATTATTTAATGAACGAAATTATTGTTTTTTATCCAGTTTTCTGTATTCGTAAATTTATAGCGGTAGTAAAATCAGTGTAGTTGGGAAAAAAAATTATTTTTATTTGTAATTTTTTTTATTTTGTACGTGTGGAAATGAGATGAAAGCATGATTAAAATACTTGTCCCGTGTTGGCTTGCTTGCTTGTTTGCCTGATTGTTGTGCTTATTATCATCACTCACCACGGCTTGCTGCTTGTGTGTCTGTCTTCTTGCTCGATCCATGTATTGGTATGTATGTACATGTCTTAGTTTTCCATTGGGAACTTGATTTTTAAAACAAGAAATGCTTGCGTCTTGCGTGAACTTAAGTAATTGTTGTTGGAAATGGGATGATTCATGACTTTGTTGAAATCATTCCAAGATGACTACCTAAATTTGTTGGTAATGTTGGGTACTACTATTAAAGTAATGTACTTTTGGCATTTAGCATGAGTACATTTGTTTTTGAGGAAGGTTGTGTAGTTTTTCTTTGTCCGTCGTGGATGTGATGTGAATGTAATGTATTTAAATGTAAAGGAATTGTAAGGGACACAAACATCACACGATCCTGACACAAAATTATATAGGAGTACAATGCAATAATCGACTGTGACAGTGACAGTGACAGATTCTCACTGAGAAAGTTACAGTTCTGATGAGGAGTACTAAAAAGCAGTCTTGTTCGCTCAAACGTGACATATATGACAAATATTTTTTTTAAAATATGCACTACAAACGTACTTGTGAAAATTGCATCCGAACTGACCAATTTATCCCTTGCCCACTCACTCTACACTCTACATGTAGCTTAAGTACCTACTTCCGGTGTTTCAAGACAATGAGACACAACGTGATTTACTCAAGGTAGTATAGTAGCTTGACAGGCTACGCTACCGTATTTAAAGTGGCACTTCGTCAGTCTCACATCTCCCCTGCTGTAAAATTAACTGCAACTTGAAACTTAGAAAAGACTTGATGAATGGACTAACTGGTTTTCTTCGTGTTCGTGGAACCCTGTAGCTTTCCCCTCCACAATTCAAAACCAAAAACCACTGACCTGACCTTTTCTCCCTTGAACAATAAGAGCATCGATTCCATTCATTCGACCATCTATCTCCCCTCTTTCCCTGTTTGTATTTCTATGTCATTGTGCCTGTTTTACATAATAGATGTATCTCTGTGTAATCCTATTCCCTGAGAAAGGGTTACGGTCATGCTGTCTTGCATCCACAGAACAACTACAAAAAATATGGTCATATTCTTTATTTCTTTTCTTCAGTTCAAAAAAAAATTATTTGAAATTTATAGTAAAAAAATACTATATGTCTCTATGTTTTAGGCGGAAGTTATAATTTTTTTTATAGCTGTGGATAATATTATATTTTTATCAGAAAAAAATATATATAAATTTTTTATTTAACATTAATGTTGATTGACTAAAGCTTATTTACTTAATAATTTCTTTCGTTTCCTCAAAAATCATTTCATTTTCTCCATGTGTTTTTCTTTCTCTTTTTTCTGTTTCTATATGTTTCTCTTTTTTCTTCTACCTTTTTGCGGCACACCTTTCTCAAACTCTGCTACTGCTCTCCTTCTCTGGATATGATGATGATGGATGCTGATGAATTTGTCTCTTCTTCTCTGTGATGTGGTCCTTATGGTGTCGTGGTCGTGGTCTGCTTGAATCTTGAATCCAAAAATATATACATTACCCTGCGTACTCTCATGTCAAATATCAAACCAATATGTTGGTAAAAAGTAGCGCCCTGGAATGCTTCTCGAATGTGCGTTGGTGGAGGTGGTGGTGGTGGTGGAGTCCTGCCCTATGCAAATGGCAGAGAGGGCCTCGGCCTCCAAATGCAAATGCCCATGCCCAGTTCGATGAGTGCTGGTGGTCCCCTCTATCACCCCAGTAATGGAATGGTTCATTCGAACTCTTCAGCTTTCAGTGCCCATGCTTCCCCCTCCTCTGACTTCTACTCTCAAAACCAATCGTCTCCGTTTGCCTCTATCAATCATTTCGGTATTCATTCAATTAAATACAAAATAAGTAATAATTTCATCTTTTTTAAAAAATATAATTATTCCGCGTGAAATTTATAGTAGATTTTCTTTTAATTTTTAAGTATTTTTTTAGTAACAATCAAGGGTTGCTGGCATAGATGCTATACATAATATGTTGCATGCCTCATTCGCATAATTTATTTTTGCAAAATGAAACTGAAATGGATATTTATTCATCATTTTTTTAACATCCAAAATATCTTGTAGGAATTTGATCGATTGATTTAGTGTGTAATATTTGAGTATTTTTTGAGGGAAAATTAAATTATAAATGTTTTTTGTCATTTTCTGCGTCCGTAAACAGCAATCCTTGAATTGTATTGTAGTCACAAATTGTTTTCGTAGAAATATAGAAAATTATCATCTCCCTTTGCAAATTATATTTTTTCCCTTGCGTAGTTTCTATATTTCATTCGTTGTCACAGTCAACCCTCTATGATCAGCAGATCAACCGTGTTTATGATCAATTATGATTAGTTTTCGGTTTCGGTGAGAGTAGAATTCAGTCTGTCAGCTTAAGTCTGTACTGTAGCATATTATAACAGAGCAAGTTTGATTTGGTGTTTGTAGGCGATTTGGAAATGTAGCATAGCATTTTATATTGTCAAACTATACTATTTCCACAGATCCAGATCCGTTGTCATTGTCAAAATTCATTTAGATTAAGAAAACCCTACATAGAAATATTATTTAGACTCTAGATAGGTAAATGGTAGTGTGTGCTTTCACTGGAGTGCTTTCACTACATAGAATTATACTCAACTCATCTCAATTCCCAATTCTTAGTCTCTAAATCCATCAATCAGTTACCCAGTTTGGGGTAACATGAGACCATATTATTATCTTATAAGTCCTTTTTGCATTCTTTCCTTTCCCATTCCAATTCCAAAATTCCAATAGTGAATACGAAAGCCGGAAACTCTCCTCTCATCTCCTCCAGAGAATACCTGTGCACTGCACATATGTATCTAATCCATCCTGAAAGAATTTTTTCTTCTTCCACATTTTCTTTCCCCTCTAAGAAGAAGAGAACGAGACACCTGTCATAACAACACACCACTTCCGACTTTCTCCCAAAGAGAAAATCCTTTTAAGCTACTTTATACTCTCCAAGATTGATTCTTCTCCTCTTATTTTTTTGTCATGCCGTGTGTGTGAGTGTGCCCATCTCGGTAGTTAACCTCTTTTCATGAAGACACGATTCAATTTATCAAATTGCTCTCTTTTAGATAGATAGATGGATAGATAGTTATAGTCCATGAAAGAGAAAGCATTCTAGCTTTCCCCTCAATATTCATAAAAATTACTGTCTCCTTATAAACTTATCAATTAAGTTTCAGTGAATGAAACACGAGTTCCATTTTTTGCTTGTTTTCTTCTTGCTTTCGCAAAAAAAACTGTTATTTTCATTTTCCATTTCCCCTATTTTCTCCTCAAAAAATATTTTTCCCGATGAAGGTGTTATCGTTATTATTATTTTACCTGCCACTTTATGTCACGCAATTTCATGTTATTTACAAGAGCTTTCTCCTTTACTTTCTCCGGATAATTAAGATTATTACATATATTGGTGTGCCTATCTATTTGCTTTTACTACACACAATCTTAATTACGTTTTATTGTATTTATTGCCTTTCCCCATATTTGTTTTTTTTTCATTGTCTCTGATTATTCTTGTTCTTGTGCGGCACGGCACTACTCTCTCTCTATCTCTTCCTCTGTCTAAATGTCTGTAAAATATATATATTTCTTTATGTCCAAATATATATGAATATAATATTATTTATTTGTTAGTCTTTGGGGTAAAGAGGAATAGATGTGATGGAATGTTGTTTTCACCTGCAGCTCCTTCCAGTCCTGTGCATAATAGGAGGACCCTATTATCCGCGAGGAATATGAGGATGAGTTCTGTCGAGCTTCCAGATGAAAACGACAAGTCTCATAGTTCGGCGAGCACTTCGCCCTGCCCGTCGCCGGTACGTATAACAGATTGATATAAATTAGCAAACCAAAACAAAAATGCAAAATGACAGCGAAGGAAGATTATTCAGAGGTGGCCGTGGGTACCGCTCGTTGTTTTTGACCACCCGTTTTAATTAGATACGCATAAAAACGGGTTTTGATTTTTCAAGATTTGTTTATGCCCTGGGTTAAATTAAAACCAAAGGCTACCATTTAAATACTTGCAACTTGCAATCGTAGAATATTGCCCGTTTTTGCCCACTGGGTTAGGATAAAAATGGGTAAAACCGTTTCTACCCACTAGTTGTTAAAACCCTAGGTTTTATTCATCTGGGGACATTCACATCAAACGTTTGAATTTAGGGTGGGAGGGGGATCTCGGTGAAGCGTGACACTCCATATAACCGTTAATGTAAAAGTGCGTTACATGGGAGGGAGGGTGGTCTGAAAATTCGGGATTTTTGCGTTACGTTTGATGTGAATGCTCCCTCTCAATATTGTTGTATTATGTATTGTTGTTTTTGTTTACAGCAAAAACCGCATCGTTTGTTGCCCACAAATCTGTACGTGGTTCTCTATAATTTCAAGGCGAGGCATCCTGACGAGCTTGACCTGAAGTAAGTTAAATTACACTACACTATAGAGGAAATAGGGATCGTTCAATATTACGTCGCGCTACTTACAATCGCCATTTTGAAATTTCAAGATCTCCCTTCCCTTTTCTCCTGACAAACCTTCTTCATTTACACATGATGCATGACATATGTCATGCTTTCCCCAAGACCTCCTTCCCCTTACGAGGTGTTACGTAATAATTGAACGTCCCCTGTATGTCATAATTTTTTGTGAAGTTTCTAATTTCCTTATTATTAATTACTAATTACTTTTAATTTACGTATATGTATAGTTCTTTCACTTACTTTAAACAAACAAACGTGTAAAAATTGATAGAGCCCAACTTCCGGTTCCCTTTTTAGATTGTCATCCAAATCGGCGAAGAGCTCGACGGGATGGTGACGATCCGCAACGGCGAGAATAAAACTGGAGTGTGTCCGCGCAAATACCTCCAAGAAGTCTAAGCACCCCTTTGATAAATCTTCATCGATCGTCGACGATCTAAAATTTTATAGGAGAAATTGACGTTCTGGGGCAACCTGAGACACGTGTTTTCCCACTTGACTAAGCGCAAGATATTTCCAGGATAATGAAGTCTACGACCATGATATTTAAATGCCTCAGAATATAATTAAATTTGAGTGACCAGTCCCGTCCCAGTCTCCCTTCCTTTTACAGTATTACTTTTATCAACCGTCTACAACTATTATCCATCTTCATGCTGAAAAAATATTTATACCAAAACTACCGATGTCGCATATTTACAATTTTCTCTTGCTTTTTCTTTGTCGTCCCCGACCGACCGAGCTCGAGCTTGACTCGGAATTGATTAAATAAATTATAGAGTGTAAAATATACAATTAAAATAGCAGCCAATTTTAAATATTTTACATAATAATACATAATATAGTGTATGTATGTAGCTCTTAGAAGAAAAACGTATTACTTTTTTCGGCTGCTGGCGGCTGTTCGAATACAAGTAATAGTAATCAGTCCGTTTTCAAAAATGAATTTTGCATTTTGGAGTTTATGAAGAAAGCCAAGAGACCCTCGAGGAAAAAGAATTGATCACAACTAAACTTGCAAATACAATTACTATTACTAAATAGTAATTACAACAACTATTACTAAATAGTAATTACAATTACTATTACTAAATAGTAATTACAATTACTATTACAATTAATTACTATTGTCGATCCTGCTAAACTGTAAAGTAGTTTGGCAGGTAGCAGGGCAGCGCAGCGCATTTGTTTTGAAACTGTAACGGTAAAAATGATTACTAATACACATAATGCAAACGACACGGTACATGATAATAATATTATTATCCATCTCATCGAACGAATAAAATATTATGTATCAACAATAAAAATGCCATAAGAATCTGTGCATATTAAAATTAAGTAAGAGAGAGAGAGCAAATGGTTCAAGAAATTGTAAATTATCCCAGTGTGAATTGCATGTAAATAAATATTATAAAATTTCTACATGTAATTTATTGCAACGGTAAATCAAATCGACCACACTAAAAAGTGAAATAGGTATTATGTAAGCACACTTTATATCCTATCACAAAAAAATTATATCAGTAAGGACAGGTGCTGAACTTTGCTATTGGAAAATGCAACATGTAAATTAGGATATTTTTTCATATTGCAAAAAAAATTAATCAATGCACATCCCTTTTTTCTGCAAGCGAAAAACAATTTTTGAAAGTAATTTTTGTACATTGCAAAAAAATGAATCATTCCTATTTAAAAAAAAATTATAAACAACGAACGAAAAACTAAAATATGCTATGAAATCTTTTAAAAACTGCAATTTTAATGGTCTGATTGATTCCTATCTATATATCTGATAATCCTCCTGACCCTGACATGATAAGCCGAACACAATCCATTGGTGGCCAAGTAAATACGTAGTATGAATACTTAATATTTATGTACTTGAGTAAATGCATGGATTGATTTTAATTCAGGCAGTTAAATAAAAGCAAAATTAAGTATAAATCCCGAATCGAAATTGTTTCCGGTTAAAGTCGAAAAATAAAATTATTGCGGATTCTATTAGGTATGTATAAATAAATTACGAGGAACGGCAGGATAAAAAATCTACAAATTTATTAATTTTCAGATTGCTAAAATACTTAGGGATTACTGCTTTGAAAATTAATTTAAAATCGGATTGGTTTCTTAAAAAACGAACGGACCGAATTCCTTTTAAAGTGAACACTCGCGCACTTGCAAACTCTATCAATGAACTAAAAAATATTTAGAAACGAATGCCAACTATAATTAATTAAAATTCAGGAATGGATGTTGTGAGTTGTTCCTAGTGATCGCGATCGTGTATTATGAATATTGTATATATATATTAAATATTAATAATTTCAATTTGACCGTCTTTACTAGTTTAATGTATTCTACACTTCCACAACATTATTTAACGCAAGCAGGTTCTTATTTTTTACCTTATTTTGTAAAAGCTATTATGATATACTTTTACGGAACAAAAACTCCTCTTTTTTATATTTGCACCTACCTACACACACACCTTTACATATTATGTACCATAAATAACTATTTGAGCACTTCTCCTATTTAAATTAAATTATTTCTTAGTGTACAAATAGGTGTAATTTTCAATAAGCAATTATAAAGTTATCAATCAAAAGGTGCTTTTGGAACGAAATCGAAAACCTATAATTAACGCAATCTACATCTTAAATACAATAATATGTAATGATATTTTTAATGAAATATTCCTGCCTCACACACACAATTTTTTCTTAAATTCCGATAAATGCCAACAAGAAAAAAGAAAATGATGATGAACTTACTTCATATCTAGCTTTACTGTATAAGCTTTAGATAAAAATGAAAATGCACTTATAATATTGTAAAATTATGGATCAAAAAAATTATTTATAAATCGCAAAACCAATTAAGTAATCACAATTATGTATAAGTAAGTTTGTAATGCTAGACGCATAAGAAGCTGACTTGATTTTAGGGAAGAGAAAAAAAATTTGAAGAGTGACTTTACATAATTATTTAATTTGTACATGTACCAATAATACCATTTAGCAGAAATCATAATCAAATCGTAATTTTTGTATTATGATGACCGAAAAGTGAAAGAGATGATCCCTGACATAAAAAATTGAAGATGATCAAATTAGGTATCTCATTTATAAATAGAAAGTAACATAAGGGAAGCTTTAGGCTGACTGTACATTAAATATCTAAAAAATAATTTTAATGAATGCAGGTTAATGAAATGATATGGGTGCAAAAATATATAATGTGTATGTTTGTGATTTGTAAATCAACAATTAAGAAGATGACTTTATTTGAGAGAATAAAGATTGCGATGAAATTAAGAATACACAAAACCGAAAACTCACGAGAATGAGAACTGAGCTCGTAATTAAAACACTTTTACAAACTTAAATGATTGAACATGAACTGCACAAAAATAAATACATTAATTTTCTCGTAAAAGTACAAGCGAAATCATACTTTCTTTCTCAGCGTGCCCCAGAATCCTTGCCGGCCATGGCCATATCCCTATCTCGGCTCCTTCCAGACCCTCCCCTACCTCTTCCTCCACGCCTGCGTCGAGACCTACCACGATCACGATCGCGAGAAGGATAAGAACAGGAAGGCATCAACGGCAAAATTCCCTCGCGATTGGAAGAAGAAGTTCCTCCTCCTCCGGTGTTCTCAGCCATTTTCCGCATGATCTCATCCATTTCCATTTGCTTCCTGGTGAATTCTTCCTGAAGATGTTTGGTTTTGAGTTGCTGGAGCTCTCGTTCCCGACGCTGGATCTCCGTTTCCAAAAGGGGACCTGTAAGACTTGAAGCTGGAACAGGAGCTTGCATGATGTGGCTGCTGTGGCTTGGCAAAGGCAGGGCGGAATATGGAGGTGGAGCTCGATTCTGATTTAGAGATGACGATGATGATGAAAGTCCTTGCTGGTGCTGATATGGAGCCTTGCTGTTTTGAGTGTCCTTCAGAAGCGATGGTAGTTTTGAGGAAGATGAAGAAGAGAATTGGGATGACCCACTATTTTCCTTTTGGCGTTGTCTCCTCCCCTGACCTTGACATGAGTAGATTTCCTTTCTGCCACCACGGCGACCTTTGTCCCTGTTCTCTCCAACGCGGAATGCGGCGAAGCAGTCAAAGAGCATTTTGAAGGTGGGGCGGTCTGCTGGACCAACCTTGAAGATTGTTTCCATCACGCTGACGATCTGCTTCGGGCATCCGTGAGGTCGATGAATGGATAGCGGGGACTTTCCCTCTTGAACTACGAACTTTTTGATTTCCTAAAAAAATATAACCAAACATTTTTAAGTCAAGTTATTTAACATCTTTAAAAATTAAAATAAATGCATGAAATAAGATGAAAATCGTTACAAACCTCTTGCGAAAACGATCCAAACGGCAGAGCCCCTTTCGTCCACATTTCCCAAAGGACCACACCAAAACTCCAGACATCCGCCGCCTTCGTGAAGTTCAATGGCAACTCTGCCGAGATTTGCTCCACTAATTCCTTAGGCATCCAGCGGATCGGTTCGATGGCACTAATGCTGGGATCCTGAAACCAAAGGTCAGCAAAATAATTACACTTTACGGTGCCTTTTCAAAGGAAAGAAATAAAAGCAGAGTGGATTTGGACTCACATTTTTATTGGACTCCTTTGCCTCATCTGCCAAGACATCAAGGTCCAGTTCAAGTTTGCAAATCCCGTAGTCGCTGACTTTGGCGTTGAAGTGAGTTTGATGCTTCCTCGCAGATCTCTGGATGAGGACATTCCTCGCGGCGAGGGTTCCATGGATCACGTTATGGTCGTGGAGGTACATGCATCCGCTTATGATGTCTAGAGCCAGTTTTCCGAGCATCGCCTTCAAAACCACGAAGAGAAGATCAATTCAAGGCACTCAGGTTCCATTAAGGTTTCATTAAAAGTACATAGATGAATTAAAAAGATAAATATATTTTAAGCCTTACAAAGTCTTTGGGGTTCTCCTTCTTGGAAAGATAGTTGACCAGGCTTCCCTCTGGAAAGTACTGGAGGACAAGGCGAGGACCCTCTGGACCTTCGGAAGCAAAATTAAGGATTGAAAATGTCAACTTAAAAGTTAAAATATGTAGATGAGGTTACCGATCAAGCAGTCATTTGTCTCATCGACAATCACGCCAATCAGGGAGACGACGTTCCTATGCTTCATCTCCATCAGCTTGAAGAGCTGCCCGTAACACTTGTTCATTGACAGGGACGCCTGGAACATCTTAACGGCCACGTTCACCCGCTTCTTCTCGTTGCCTCTGCCTTGGACATTGCCTGGAAATAAATTAAATCAATCAATCAACAATTCATTGAAGTTCAATCAAGAATCAATCAAATCATTTTAATTATTTGATTCTTACCTTTAAATGTCTTCCCAAAGAAGCCTACTCCGATCTCCTCGACATCCTCCACGTCACTCCCCTTGAAGAAGTGGAGGGTTTTGCTCTGACGAGAAGGCAGTGGCTTACTGGCAATAGGATAGGTTGCGAATCCAAATCCTGTCTTCTCCTCTCCATCTCCTCCTCCAACACCACCACAGGCACCACTGCTGCTGCAGTTATTATTCCTCAGAGGGCCGCGACAAATGGAATTCAGGTTCGGATGTTTGGAGATCTTCTGGAGTTTGGAATTGGACGCCACTGGAGCATCATCAGATCCTTTGCCATTGCCATCGTCGTCGGCAGGGACGGACTCGGGAATCGATTGCGATTTAAAATTAAAATTACCCATAATTTTCTTTACGTGAAAAACTGAATTAAAATGAGGAAATATTTAAGTCCACCGAAAAATAAAGATTTTAATTCCGAAAATAAAATTAAATTGGATGCGATTTTAATTTTTCACTTTCGAAATGTTTTTTCGGAGACTGAACGAACAGGTGACGACTGACGGCTCTGGCGATTTTGAAATCGGAAAACGAGAAAATTGAGCGGAGGTCATTTGCCTTCCGAAGAAAACGAGAAAATCACAGGCAAAGAATCTGCTGCTTTGGTGACGATAAAGCAAAACGACATGCGACGACGACATAAAGAGGCAAACCTCGCATGAAACGTCAGCTCTTAGCTCTGATTGGCTGCTTGGAAACCAAAGCAAGGCAAAGCAGGTAGCATTGGCCATGCAGTCAAATTGTAAACAAAGTCAACTGAAAAATTCGAAAACTTGTCCATGTACAATCAACACTACTGCAGGTATTGTAATATACTCATTCACTGGAAACATCGAGTGGGTTTGAAGTTTGAACTCGCGCGAGTATTCAAAACTGGTCAAGGAAGCAGTTATTCTATTGTACTGTTCGATATTGTTTTTTATTCTTTTCACTTTGAAAGGATTACAATTGTTTTCTTTTCTCCGGCTTCACAAATTATTTTGTTTGATTGTAATTAACGTGGCGTTGTATTGTCATAGATTTTTTAGAGCGGATCGTTTAAAATTCGAAATATGAAGGGAAAAAACAGGGGGACTTA
>JAHZNI010004228.1:0-10630 GCA_027744415.1 Seira ritae | reverse complement strand
CAAGTCACAGTAAAATAAACGGTCCTCATCTGTCAGCGAAAATCGAACTGTGTATGGAACATGGGGGCCGTACTCAACTCTAGTCCCATAACCATAGATTTTCTGATCATGCCAGTACCAGAGAAGTCCTTCGGCTTCGAAGGTAGATAGAAAGACTATTGAAATATTATGAACCTGACCCATGTAAATGATTGACATTAAAAATGGATCACAAAAGTACGAGTGCTTGCTTCGAAGTAGAAGCCGAGAGCAGGCGTGTCTGTCGTATCCGTAGTATTTTGGCAGGTAGTAGTCTCCAAATGTGGGGTGGTGCTTCGCTGTTACTTTCCTTTGATTTCCACTCCTAAAGACAGCTCTGTGGTAACTTACTGGATTCGCAAGAAGCGACTTGATATTTTCACGAGACCAGAGAATTTGCCTGTAAGTGTTTTCTTCGCAGTAATCAGCACATACCAGCTTGTAAGTCAGTGTGTTTTTATTGATTTCCAGCAGGATTTTCAAGCAAGGGAAGAGGGAGTATTCCGGCCTGTTCAGCGGATCCAGGTCAAAGGAATGAACATGGGAATAACCCTTGTAGCCCAGGAATATCAACACCGTTGAAGTTTGCATTGCGTAATTGTGCATATGGTGAAATGCTGAATAATTTCCACCGATATGGAAAGACGCAAAGATCACGTGAAAAGGTTGTCCAAATTTAAAATCATCTTGACGACGGAAATACCCACGCTTCTTGTATGAAAAGTAAACGAGTATGCGAAGATGGTTTAAGTTTAATATCCCCCCATCGACGTCGCTTTTGAAGATTGAGTTTTCAGAGTAGATCCACAGAACATAATTTTCTGGCGAATTGTTGATAAAGTCCGTCAGATTTTGAAGGGCCAAACGTGAAATAGATGCGTTGGATTTGTTTGCAGAAATGCTCTTGAAGTTTAGAATTGTGACGAGGCAAGCAAACGTTATGATAACTCTTGATTGAAACATATTTAAATCTTTTATTCGGAGTGCTCTTACAATAGCCAATAGCCGAGATTATTTTCTACGATTTGAGTAAATATTCTATTCTGAAGTTTTAAGAAACAAGCCTTCCTATGCTATAGAACAAGGTTTTGGTTGCTATATGCTATATTTAATTGTTTGAAAAACTTATATTTTGATTTTATTTTAAGGTTCTATTTTGACGAAGTTTTAAGAAGCAAGCCTTCCTAGATAAAAGGCGTTAAGAAGCTCGCATGAAAAAGTAAACGTGTATTTAGTTAACCAAGTGAAACGATGGCCAAGTACAATGATGGACCTTTTAATCGAATTGTAAAAACCCTTGGTGGTTGGAGATTTGATTGTTTCTATTGTATTTATTTCTATTTTATAATGCTGTAACTCTAAAGGTTAAATAAGTTTTGAAAACCAAAGAAACCCTTTCACTGGGGGACTTTAGAGGTGTCTTCAAACTGGCCTAACTTCGTAATTTCGCAGTTGTTTGCTTACGCATACTTATATGTCGATAAGGACTAAAGGACCAATGTTTAATAAGCGTTTCGTAAACTACTTAGATTAGCCCTGTGGCAGGAAATCGCGGCGGAATTCATCGCTTATTCATAACTTTTTCTCGTCACGCCTATGCATTACAACAAAGTTCTGGTTGCATAACTTGTTTGTCTTAAAACGAAGATTGCAGGTTTACCAACGAGACTAGCGGAGTTTTCCAGGGCTTTGTACAAAATATATGCTTCGATTGTTTTTATTTTCGATCTTTTGATGTTGTCTTCGATCGCGTGGTAATTATTTTATTTTAATTTAGTGTCAGGATATTGATATCGTGTTAGTTGTCGCACTCTCTCATTACATTCCTTAGCACTGGAGCTATCGAAGTTTTATCAAGGCTAAGTAGGTTATTCAGAATACAACTACAAATAATACGAAATGAAAAATGATATTATAAGTAGTTGCCAGGCAGAAGACCAACCAGCCAGATTCTATATAGGAGTTAAATCACGATTAAAAAACAACAGACTATAACAAATATGCGATTCCTCAAACTATTGGCCTCGTAAGCAGCAGGAAATTGAAGAGCTCTTCATCTCTTATGCATGAAGTTTTCTGTTCGCGAGTATATGTAACAAAACAAAGTTCTGGTTGCTATATCACATGGAATTTTCCAGGGCTTTGCACAAATTATGCTTCGCTTGTTTCTAGTTAGGTCGGTTGCGTGATAAATGAATTATTTCAATTTAGTGTCAGTCAGGATATTGATATCGTTTTAGCTGTCGCACTCATTACATTCTTTGGCTTTGGAGCTTTCGATAAAAAAAATCCAAGCTAAGTTGGTTATTCGGAATGAACTAAAATAATACTTAATGAAATATATAATATATTATAACTGCTAATCTAGATGAAAGCCAAACTGTCATATACTTTAGGTATTACGATCATAATAGATCATAGCCACCCTGTAAGATTGAAAATAATTAGCAAAGGGTATGATATCATATTCCTTTCCTCAGATATTACAATTTAAATTTTGTGTGCTTATTTTTATTTTTTAGTTTTGGTTTGAATTTTTTTGAGCTTATCTTTTGGCCCTGCTGCAGGTTCTTGCAATAAGATTGTTTGGGAGAATGCAAAGAACAATTCAAAAACAAACTGCGTAGAAGCATATTTTTCCGTTCCCGACATATTCAAGTTTGAAGTCAATAACATTTTAGATTCCCGATCCGTAGGTCGGGCTATTTGCTGGTAAAATATGTTTTTCGAAAAATTTTGATTTGTTTGACTTGAACACATTGGAATATTAGATGGGAACCTTCCAAGTCAAACATTTTCCACTTTGCCCGTTTTGCATGATCTAACCCCCATATCAGCTTATCATTATAACGAAAAATTGCCATGCATTCTAACTGGGATGAAGGGGTCACACTCATTGACCTATATCTCCCCAACGGCTTATCTGATTTTGATGAATATCAAAATGGCGCATCTGCACAAGCCGGGGAATCTAATGGTGAACAATTTTTTTCAAAAATTTTGAACAGTCTGACTTTAAATGTTTAAAGCCACAATGTTTTCTGGAAAAGGACATATAAAAAGGATAAGATGACAGAAGGATAACAGAAAGTAGCTTTGCTACTTAATAAAAATGAACTGAATACAATATTATGAGACAAAGTTGAGAATAGAAAGACAATCCACCTTTACCATTCTTGGGTTTACACATCAAAATTATCTTGCGCTCACATTGACCTATTTAAAATACATTAAATACCCATTTCCATATAATATTTCTGGGAAGGCGTAATCCGCGTGTTTTTAGCAAATAATGAACTTTCACAAATGAACAAACTAATGAACAAAGAAGCAAATGTTCATCCACAGTCTTACTTAATTCTATTTTATGACGAAGATAAAAGTCGCTTCCTTAACATCGGACGGGTGTAACTTGTATAAGTTGCCCCAACTTCAGAAGATCGGATATCGGCATCGGAAGTTCATTTTCGTCGATTTTCATAAGGGCGTAAGTACGTACTAGTTTGTATACAGTCTATCCACCCTTCTGAAATTGGGAAGATTTTAGTTACGCCCGTGAGATTCTCAGGAAGTGAAGTAGAAGAATTTTAAATAGCCGTGCATAGTGCATAATAGCAATTGAGGCTGAAGCCCACCTACCCATTTACAAGCACTAGTTTTTGCACGGAGTCATTCCTATAGTCACTCGATACCCCGTTACCGTAATCTTAACAAACAAAAAATTACTCAATTTAATTTACTAATACTTACCTCGTCAACTTCCGCATTAAATTAGAATGGATAGTTCCCATGCAAAGCAGTGTACGAGTGCATAGGTCGTAATAATTCATTTCATAGCTATTTTACGAACACACAATAGGTAATCATAATTTATTTAAATACCAGCAACTGGCAATACATTTTTATTCTGATGAAGAATCTCATTGGAATAACGCTTAACTTTCAATTAAATTGCTTTCTCCGTTGTCGTTCTGTAAAAACTTCCAATGCAATATGTCTCAAGAAAATACTAAAAGAAAGCTCGCAAAAAATATATTCGGCTGTCGAAGGGACATGTCATGATCTCTCTTCTACATATGTCTCCTATCATGTACTCTATTAATAAGCATCAATACCAAACTTCAACATGGTGTATTAAAATCAGCAAAAATTTTCAAGGGCCAGGACTTCTCGCAACAATTCAATTACACGAGTAATAAAATTCGGTAAAATATTTAAAAAGCAGCGAAAGGAGGAATAAGAATAAAAAATTTTTTCGTAAAATTCGGCCAATTTTATCATTACTGATGAGCAATCTTGATAAAAAATTCAAGTTTGAAAATTTGCAAAAATTAGTACCTCTTAGCCTTCACATGAAATACCAAACCATTTGTCTCATCAAATAACATCTACTGAAGCTTTAAACTCATTTTTGCAAATACACAAACAAAAATAAGCGTGACTTAGGGGTCATATAACGTCACCAATCGATTTGTCTCACCAAATTACATCAACTGACACGTTAAAATCATTTTTTCAAATTTGCAAATCTTGGCGCCACCTAGGCGCCGTGTGTCACCAATCGATTTGTCCCATCAAGTTACATTTACAGACATGCTTAACTCGTTTTTGCAAATTTTAGCACGACCTAGCAATAAAATTTTGTAAATCTGACATCACTCATCCATTTTTGTCTCACAACATTACAACTGCAGGAGCGCTTAACTCATTTTTGCAAATTTGCGAATTTTAGCGCCATGTGACTGCCAAAGTCGTTTGCGAAATTCAAATCTGGCATCACCAGTGGATTAATTTACCCTTATGTGCATGTAAAACTCAATTTTTTCAATTTGCGAATTTTAGCGCCATCCAGCGTTGAAATTTTGCAAATCTGACATCGCCAATCGATTTCTCATGGTCGATGCCACTGTTTGCGCACTTGCAACTCCCAAAATGTCATCTAATCACAAGTTACGTGCATTTCAAGAAAAGTGTGACAGACAGACGGACGGACAGACAGACGAACGTACAAGGTGATCACATAAAGCAGCTTCGCTGCTTATAAATACATACCTACAGAGTATTTAAAAGGACAAAGGTAATGCACATGTTTCGGCTAGACAAGTCCACTTCTTTAATCCCTCCTTCTTCGTGGTTGACTTTCAATAGTAGGTAAAATATGCATGAAAGCTTACGTTTTTTCAAGTCATAGTCATAAAGCGACATCAAACAGGCGGAATTAAAAAAATTATTTATCATAAATATTCAATTGTATTTTTTTTAATTTATGGAAAATCCTGGTAGGCATTTGAAAGAGCAATGTGAGACTGGCCAGAATTAATATGGCGGCTCTCTTTGCCTTACACACTTCTAAAACGTCGCACTAAAATCAAATATCTACCACTCGGGGTAAATCTATACAAAATTACATGGTAAACTACAACAACTACAAAATAAACCAATAAACCCAAACCCCTCCCTCCTCCCGGGTTTGTGACATACTAAATGGACGACCCCTTAGCCCAAGTATTTAGTAAGATCAATACTGCGATAAATTGGTTTTTCTAGCATGGTTTTAGGTTTCGTAATATTTTGTTCATATAGAAATTACTTTCAATAAAAATTGGATTTATTGGACACGAGTTCTACGTTTTATGATAATATATTGAATCTAAGTCAAGTCAAACAGAGACGGAGACGGACGTTTAATTATGCATGGTCGATAGCCTGTTTCCTTTTCCAAATTTTCAGACAGTAGTATTCGGACAAATTGACAACTGAGACGACGAAGAAAATTTCTTTCATTCCGCTTCAGTTTCATTATCCGATTGAAAATATCTTGTGATTTTTAATCTGAAATTGATTCCTAGATTTTACTTCTGAACTTCACTTGATAAGGCACTTTGCATTATTTTGCACATTGCCACTTCTCCCATACCATTAGCACAGGATTACCCCCACATCATTGCAAAAAGATCCCTTAGCTCCACATCCCTTCCTTTAGTAGAATGGATAGAAATACTATTTGCACTCCCTTTCTCCAAAAAGGATGGCGACTCCATGAAAGGATGTACAACTCAATCTATCCCCATCCCGTCCTCATAACTTTAATGAATGGCAAGGGGTCTGTAAGCTGGGATACAATTACTGTTAAAAATGCCCATAAGTACATACCCTTCTTCGTATCGGAAATTGTAATCACATTCGGTATTGGATTCGGCTCCTGCGTCTTTATTCCACTAGTCCAATTTTTTCGACCACAAAAATTCATCCATATGTTGCACATTGCTATCAGCATATTTTTAGGAGCTTGTGCCGCCTTGGAATGGGGAAGTTACCTGGCAGTTTGCCTGGATCTTAGTGTGGTAAAGTGCTTAAATCAACTACTCTACTTGGAACGAAAAGGTAATCAAATCAAAGATATATTTATTGTAATGCTTAATTAGTGAACATAAATGAAATAAATTGAGTTGACAGATATTTTGGCTGACTTGTCAGAAAGTTGACTTAGCATAATAATTATTTTGAAATATATTAATGATGATAATTGAGAAACTAAATCGTTACGCATTAACGTCCTCTTAAGGGTTATTCCATAAAGAACGTAACGGTGGATTTTCGAGACTACCCCTCCCTCGTGTCACACGCTTATGCATTGTACCATAGGCTATCCTATACATGTATTCTTACGCCCTCAACACTCTCCCACCCCCTATAGGTGTTCTTTATGGAAGATCCCTAACTTGCAACGCATTCCAATAGATTCTTGGGTAATTAAAGAAGACCGTACGTTGCCTTACGTGAAATGGCGTACGGTAAAATCCAAAAAAATTGAAACCATTTGATAACCCTTGAAGAGTACTACAAAAAAGTCAATGGGCACTTCTCTCGAAAAATTCATCTAAGCGCGGCAGCGCCACTTGAACGCTGCATGTGCAAAATTTGAGTTTTTGGCAGATTAAACTGATTTTTGCATATGTGGTAGTTCTCGACGAGTAAAACAAAAGTCAAAATGGTACCTATCAACAGAAACGTCATTTGAGCGCGCTGGCGCAATTAATAAGGTTCAACATGCAAAAACATTCAAATGGCACTAGCGCGCTCAAATGGCCTTTCTGTTGATAGGTAACCATTTGAACTTTTTTTTCACTCGTCAAGAACTACCACATATGCAAAAATCAGTTTAATCTGCCAAAAACTCAAATTTTGCACATGCAGCGTTCAAGTGGCGCTAGCGTGCTTAGATGAATTTTTCGAGAGAAGTTCCCACTGACTTTTTTGTAGTACACTGTTCAAGGCATATCGGATGTTTCCAATGTTTTTGGATACGGCCTCGTGCAATGTTCTTTGCAATTATTTACTAAAATAACTTTGTGACAATTACAAAACTTTGTGGAATTATTTTTAATTCTATCAAGTCAGCCAGAATTTCTGTCAACTAATTCTCTTCCAACTTAAATTGAATGCCAGAGTTCGCCTTTAATCTACATCTTCGTAAATAAAATGGATTTCATCCACTGGGTTGATAAATTAGAAGGAAGTGGATGAAACGCTCATCAATTACGTATAAATGGGAACGTTGTTCTAAGTACGTTTACCATTTCATCCACAGCCAGTGGATAAATCCATTTTGTCCGGAATTGATAAAATTACCGTCCAGCGAACAGCCGAACTCTGTTTGGTTTGCCGTCATCACTAATAATTTCTAACAATTTCGGAGTTTCGCTCAGTGACGCACTGCCCCAGCGCAAATATGATAGGGAAGATTTACTGGGCTTTGCAGATATTCATGGTGATGGCTTGTACACTTATGGCAACTACCGTTGTTCTTACTGATATCGACCCTTTTTACATCGTCTTTGAATTTCTCTTGGAGCCGCCCTACTATCGATCGAATGTGGCTGTATTGGGGAGCCTATTGATACGCCTTCTTCTTGGACTCGTCTGCGTATTTGAATTTTGCAGGTTGATTTCCTTAGGATTTATAGTCTTGGCCACATTCCTCTTCACAACATTTATTTGTTTAAAAAATCTGAGCAGTCCAACGTCTGAATTATCGGAAGGGAAAAGACTGAACATTTATGTGCAGTTACGTATTATAATTAAGCGGGGTGACTTTGCCATTCGGAATTTAATTTTCTTGATCCTCACTTCAGCTCACGTTATCATAGTTGCGTTAGTTTGGCTTCTATTCAAATCAGTAAACTGTATCCATGGCTATGTATATTTTGTGTTAGTAATTACATTGCTCTTTGCGAGCTTCCAACTTCTAATATTTTTGTCCATGATGGTGGTTGTGAACGTAAACAGCGAGAGCTTTGCTAGGGCAGAGAGGGCTAGACTTTACGCGAGTAATCGACACAATCCAAAGCGCTTATTGTACTTGCAATGGCTTTCCCAAACCATGCTACCCATTAGGTATGGGGAGTACTTTCACCTGACACGAGAAACGCCCATGAGCTACTTTGAAGCTTTGATGAAAAATATTACTGATGCCGTTCTGCTGGTCAACCTGTAGGACAAGTTCAACCCAGAGATGGTCGTGGTCTTGGGTAAAATATGTTGTTTTTGACCACCAGTTTTAATGCGTATTAAAGCGGGTTTTATTTTTCAAGAGTTGCTTTTGCCCTTGATTAAAACCAACGGCTATCGTTTACTTTGCAATGGTAAAATATAGCCCATGTTTGCCCACTGGGTTTGGACAAAAACCGTTTTTACCCACCCACCATGTAGTTGTTAAAACCCTGGGTTTTATCCACCTCTGGTTCAACCCAAAACTAAAGTTTAATGAATTCTTACAAGGTCTATCAACGTATTATTTTTGTTCTTGTAAGCAGTTACCTTCATTTAGAGTCTTAGTTTAAAAGTAATTTTAAATTTAGCCGTACATTTTAAATACCTATATATAAATAAATTTTCACTTCAGGTTAAATTTCGAATTTGTCGTTACTTGTTCCGTTCGGTGCTGTATTCAATAAATCTAAATCCATCTTTCCCCATATCGTAAATTCGCAAAGATCTAACCGTGTTACCCTGGCATTAGCATAATATTATTGTTTTCATTAAATGACAATAAAGTTAGATATAAATTGTAGAAAAATGCTTCCAACCAAACTATCGGTAAATGAAATGTAGTTGATATGGACGCTTCCTGATTCAGGTACATGAATGGTTGTATTTTTCAGGTATGCTTTATTCTTGCAATATCATATTACGAATAGTTTGAAATTGCAATTATTGATGCATTGCTCACTCTTTGTCTACCGCATGTTTACATGTTGCATTAAAATTTTCTTTTGTGGGGCTTTTGAGTTCAGTTGGAATCCAGCTTTATCCATTTGGATGGTCTCCTGGTGATAGGACAATTTTGCTGCAGTCAAGACGGAAATTCAAACTTTGAATTGAAAAAAATAATTTAATTTAAATATTCCATGAATTCTCTTTTTACCCCAGGGCAAAGAGTAGTGGCGGTGGATGGGCAATTTTCCTCATCATCGCTATTGTCACCGCAGTCATTTTCACCGTCGCAAACCTTATAGCCAGGGATGCAGGTACCGGTGTTGGAACACCGAAACTATATAAATTTGAAATTAAAAAATTAAATGAAGGTTTCCAGAATTAAATGATTATTTTCCTTTCTGTCCCTCTAAATTGGACCGCAGTTTAGCTCTATAATCATAAGATATGCCTAAGTATGCATTTCAAAGTGCAAGCATAATGAATTTTGTGCGATTCAATAAGATTCCTATGCAGTGCAAGGATTCAGCCAACTATATGTACATAGGTGTTATTTTTAAGTGCTTACCATCACATCTTTTGTATTCGGGAATGCATACGTTGTCTTCCACACAACGGAACTGAAATATAATGAAGTCATTTTTCTCAATTTTTTTAAAACTCTGGTATATCTTACTTATTTATAGAGATAAAGGTAGACAATAAAAACCTCGTAAAGACATAAGGAGGATCTCGCGTAAAGATTGGTAACGGTTTAGTTTTAACGACAAAAATAGATCTAAGCCCATTACATAGGTCAAGTCATATCTTCCTCATAGGTAGGGTTTGCAGTCGAACCGTTCAAGCTCGAACCGATAAGTTTGATAAGATTGAAAATAGTTCAATAAGTTTGATCAAGCTTATCAAACATTGCAGTCAAAGCCTAAGTTCAAGTCAAACGAAATAGATAGTGTGGGTCAGATTTAAATCAGCCAATCAATCGGCGCGATGAAATTTCGAATTCGACTACTTCCAAAATGACCCGCTTTCAAATATTTCAACGAAGTGAGCATGCGCTGCATAACATTGTCTGCTTTTGGATCATTCAATAAGTTTGATTAGTTTGAAATTATTTTCGGAATCAAACTTATTGAGAAGAGATTGATAAGTTTGATTTAAATGCAAACCCTAGTTCAGTGCAGGGTAAAATATTCAATTCAGGTTCAGGGAAACTCAGATTCAGGGAGATTCAGGTAAAAGTCAAACTCAGATCTGAATAAACACCGTAAACGGCGGTACGAAGAAGTAGCAAATCATTGTACAAATAAAAATATCCGATGGGCCGCTTTCATAGACGATATAATCATTTGTACAGATTAATCATTTTAAACTAACGGTCCGAATAAGTCACGATTAT
>JAHZNI010004227.1:0-22846 GCA_027744415.1 Seira ritae | reverse complement strand
GCCTAATTCCAATAAAAAATTACATAAAACCAAAGAGATGAGATACAAATATAGCTTGAAATACGTTTCGCAAATACTACTATACTACAAAGGCATACGTATATGCACTAAGCGTTGGCCATCAAATCATCAAACAAAAATTTAGAAAACCTACAAAACTGACACATGAAAAGCTTTGGCAAAGAAAGCTGCGACAAAAACAACGGGTTTTATAAACCTAAGCAAATGTTAACTCTATGCTTAAAAGTGTTAATCAGAGAGTTCGTTCAGTCTCACCACAACAAACACGTAAATATTGAGTTCCCATACTGCATTTAAAGTGTTCAATCAATAATTATTTCATCAATTATTTGTACTTTGCATTGCATTATCCACTTGAGGTACATAATAGTCAAACAAAAAAAAACAAGAAGCAAAAGCGAAACAGATAAACGAACCTGAAACCAGACCTTCAGCGATTTTGGTACTTAATCTCCTTGTCGCATCCGTGGTGGGAGATGTTGGAGTTGTTGCTGTTGATGTGTCAGGGAACTGTGGGACGATGCCAGGAGGAGTCGCAGGAATATCTTCTGGATGACCAGCCCTCGGAATCCTGGCTAATCCAAGTAGTTGTGAAAGGATTTCTTCAAACACTCGACGATCTTCTGCAGACAAGTCTGGAGGAAGAATTAGGCCAACACTTGAGCCTGAAAATGTTCGAAAACAAAATGTTGATAAGTCAATCAATCATGGCTGATGGTTCAACAATCAATTTTGTTTATATGAGTGGTTCACCCACCCGGCACTTTAGAATTCGTATCAGGAAACAAATATAATCCATCAGCAGTTCGGAGCACTGGGGACCTGGCAACAAGTGGGTACGTCCAGTCTCCGACTTGGAGGAATGCTGGTATGTTGGTGTTGCTTCCATCCTCTAAATTATAAAATAATGGCAACCAATTAGTTTAGTACGTTAAAAAAATTAAAAATTATAATATTCCACTTACCACTATGGTCAGTGACGACGACTCTCAAAAACGATGGATAAGATGGAGCTGAGACGTTATCATCCGTGCTAATATAATAAATCTGGACATTCTGCTGAATTGAAAATACCTCATGTGCGTTCAAAGGAAGTGGATTAGACATGGCCGCTTGTTCCGCTGCAATATCATCCAAAGCAGACACCAAATCCCTGTAATTAATCCCTTGAGCCTGAATGGAAGCTCCCGTCTGTGCATCATTTATCGCTGAGCTACGCACAGCATCCTCATAAGACGGAAGAGGATTATTGCCGCCCTGATTATTAAAATTGAGACTGGCATATGATGGCGTAGGAGCACTAGAACTGGAAGCACTTGGTCCTTGCAAATAACTATCCATTCCCTCTCTGGACGGTTCAATTTGAAGATCACTAACTCTCTCAAGAATCTGCTTCCTAGTTATCCTTAGCTTATAGGTGAGGTCATCAATTTTATTCACATCAGATTCCGAGAATCCTCCTTGGTGCGCTAAACTCACAGCTTGATCAATGAAATGTAGGGCTCGATTATAGGCGCGGAAGGCTTCCTCCCGCTTTCCCTCTCCGTCTGCAGTCTGACCTTCGGAAGTGATTTCCACTGCACTTCGGTGCAAGCGATGGAATTCCTGAGCGCGGAGGGCTGGATGTTCCGTCCCGTCGAGGGTCACTGTAGGGCTCAGGCTTGATAGGTTTGAGTTATTCCCAGATCTGTCCTCCATCCTACGTCTAGGCGGAGCCTTCGGAGGGTCTTGTTGAGATTCCATTCTCCTCTAAAAAAACATACAAAACACATAAATAAACCAATCATGTTCGCAATACTCAATCAAGCTATTTCAAAAAAAATTCTTACCGCTAATTACTTGAAACAACTTTAGAGGCAAAAGTCTTGATCTTAACACGACTGATTAAAAAATATCTTTAGTTTACAGAATAAAAAGCACGATTACGAAGATTAGGCCGTTTTCCTCTTTTAAAATTTTTGTGAAAGTGACTCACAGAAAGATCACACACAATCACAGCGCAGTCATCAATACTACTGCTTGCATTGCATAGGACGTAATAATTCGAAGTTGAAGTTACTCTTTTTTTCTAGAATTCACATGAGCTGTCTCACTCACGCGATGACTAAACACTAACACTGTAACACAGTCAAGTCAGTAAAGCACACGTTGCATAATCCAAAACCCAAACCCCTCCACAAAGCGCGTACCCAATCCAATCCAATCTAGTCCATATTGTCTTCAAAAAAATGAAAAGGCGTTTGTAGTGAGCAGATAATAGACAAAAAACGCGAAGACGCTGCGCTGTTTTCTTTTTTGTTTATTTTGGTCGGTGATGATACTATGCCATAATATTAAATTCATTACCATTGCATTACATTGATGAGGAAATTACAAGTTGCGACAAACTGTATTTATATTGCATTGTTTTACGCTGCTGGTTGGGAAAGGATGACCATGATGTCAGCTGATTATTAATATCAAATCAAGCCATATGCCATGCTTTGTGTACTCTTCTTCTTCAGAACTCATTTGCTGCTGCTCAGTGCTCGCTTGAATAATATAGAAAAACAAATATGTTTTTCAAAGGCAATAGATCACGATACCTAGACCTAGATGCCTAATGCCTATGGCTACCACAATAATAAACAAATGAAACGCGAATTTAATATTATTATATTATTATTGGGGCTTAAATAGATAAATACTGATGCTGCTGCTGCTATGTGATGTGACTGTGACTCATCCCTAATTTATAATTGAGGCTAAGAGAGTGGTACGATATTATAATGCATTAAATGTTAATGTTAATGTTAAAGAGAAAATTGTAATGTGAAAAGAATTACAAAATTGTAATATTGCACTAAGTGTTAAGTGGTGGCTCAGTGTTTATTGCTGTGGGGATCATTAAAACATCTTTGAAGGTTCCCTGAACCTGATTAGGGTTTGGGATATGATTAGGTTGTATTGAAATACAACGATAAATTTTTTTAAATTATTTGGAGGAAATAAGTGACAGAAAAATTATTGAAGGTTGAGAGAAGCCTGGTAAGTTGATTTAATGCTACTATACTATATTGGTAAAAAGTAAATTTAATTATTAATATTAATTGTTGATCGGGTCCAGATCCCTACATCATTTCTGAAGGTTTTAGTCTTTTTTCTTCAAGGAAAGTTAGAAACCCATACAAAATCAGTGTATAAAAATTCAATTCTTTAAATGAAGAATGAAGTTTCGACTATTTGAATTTAATGCCTGTGGCTTAGCAATTTGAGCATTTAAACTTAAACAGAAACTGATTCTGATTCGTTAGGTAAGTTTGACAAGAACTGAAAGTTTGATCAAATAACTTTCATGTCAAAGCTTAAAGTCGACTGGGTGGGTTTAAATTTAAATCAACCAATCAAAAGACGCGATGATATTTTGAATTCGGCTATTGAAGAATGGCGGCATTTTCAAATAGTTAAAGAGTTGAATGTATAATTTTTGCTTTCCGAACATTGAATAAGTTTGATAAAGTTCAAAAAGTTGATCGAAATGCAATCTCTAGATTGGTAGCATTTGCTTAAAAATATTTTGAACATTAAATAATGACATGTAGTAACGATTTTGACTTTTTGTAATCCAATTGTAATGCAGAAAGTTATTTAATTTAATATTCGTTATTTTGTGTGGAATGTCTAGTACATAAATAACCATCAAGATGCCGATCCTATTTACGCTGATTTCGCATCGCACCAACATCTTGACAAAGTATGCCGCGTGTGGAGGCAACTTTTCCGAAGTCTCGGAGCAGATTTTGGCCAAAATCCCGGCGGAAGACACGAAACTGACTTACTCTCACATGAGCTATTTATTCCACTACGTTAAAGAAGACAATGTGGTTTACCTGTGCATTACTGATGACGTAAGTTTCTTTAGAATCGTCGTAAAGATATTGATTTTTTTAAACGAATTGAATTGATAAATGATAAATAATTAATAATTTGTTCTTGTAGGACTTTGAACGAGCACGGGCGTTCCTCTTCCTTGCGGATATCAAGACTCGCTTTGAGAAAACTTACGGCGTGCGTGAAATCCAGAATGCATTGCCATACGCAATGAATTCGGACTTTGCACCTTTTTTGGCTACCCAAATGGTGGGTAACTTCTGTTGTTTGTGACTTTTTCTGTCACTTTTATCTTCGAGAACTGAAAACGTTCTCTGTACGTTTGTTTCGCTAATCCAGTATGACTTTGTGATGTTATATCTTGTAGAAACGATTTTCTGAATCTCGAGTGGATGCTATTTCTAAGGTGGAAGGGCAGTTGGATGAACTGAAGGACATTATGGTGAAGAACATTGGTAATTAACAAGTTATATTTTGTGTGTCCGTTCTATGGATAATTATTGTTTATTCGAGTTTTCAAAATATAATTTTCTTGCGTTAGATAACATTACTTCAAGAGGGGAAAGATTGGAGTTGTTGGTCAACAAGGCTGAGAACCTGAATGCAACGGTGATAAACTAAAACCTATTTTTATGTTTGTATTAGTTGCCATTTGCATTTCCTCTGACAGTTAGTTGATTTGAAAATAAACTTTTATTTCCAGTCTGTGTCCTTTCAAAAAGCAAGTACAAATATCAGAAGAACCATGTACTGGAGAAACGTCAAATGTTACGTGATATCTGCTGGAGTAGCATTGGTGAGTGCATCTCTTTCTATGAGAACATCTACATTAATATGATTAATACAATATATCATTTTTTATGGCAGCTGGTGATTTACATAATTGTTTCAATGTCATGCGGTGGCCTTACCTGGAGTGGTTGCATTGGAGGCAGCAGCGGCAACGGCAGCAATTCCGGAAGCGCGTAAATTCTTTTCGGACTATCGCTATAAATCTCAGTGCAAAATTCTCGTCTCAAATATTTGCGAAAGTATGAAATCGGACCGGATTTTATGTACCAAAATCATTCATTCGGATTCAGCGATCCTTTTATGGATTCTATGAAACAATATATTATATTCAAACTACAATTTTCTTGGAAGAATGCAGTCTTTCTTTATATGATAAAACGTTATTTAATGATTATGAACCATTCAAGACATACATAATATATCCAAGTTCTATGCAATGTGGTTTCCACAGATAAAGATATGAACCTTCGACATCACCTGTCTAATAGATACATATACCCGCTTAATATTATCCTTTACTATTACTGCTACCTAATTATTTTTCAAAAATCGCATCTGCTGGATTTCCTATTATGTATATTAGATATGTAAACAAATGCGTCTTTTTTCTCGGTAGATCATAGGTAGGATTACATAAGAAAGTTTATGCAATGTATTCACTATATTGATTGTACCTTATGTCACTGTAATAAAAAACGCTTTTTCTACCAGTTAAACATTCGACACATCCGTCGAATCCATTTCTACCTCTTTCCTTTCATCAATGTCTGAAAAAATAAAACTTCATAATGTCATCTTTGGATGACTCATCATCGCAGCTCTCGTATTTGAAATGAATATCCTTGAAAATTCTCCCAATCTCAGTCGCATGCATCCAATATGCACTCCTTTGATTGTTGATCCGCGGTGTGATTATATTATGACTATGACGCATCCTGATTGAGATCAAGCAACCCTTGATGAAAAACGCAGTGAAGAAAGATGAGTGGAAGATGGAAGAAGAGGGTGAAAGAGAAGCGTGAAAACTGGCAAATACGCATGGAACTTGTCTTGCTATCTTTGGAGTTTATGAAGGAGCAAGGATGGGAACGTGCTACACATAGCTATGATGAGCTAGCTATGGAAGGAAAATGCTTAATGAAAAACCGAAGAAGGGGAATTTTTCATTCACAAAGTTCCTTTTATTACATTCCCATAATACCTCAAGAACATTTTCCCATCCCTCTCCAGAATCTTTCTGGAAGCCTTTAAAAAGCGATGAAGCTTCTCACTCAACAATACGAAAAAATTGTGGGAGATGAGATGAGATGAAGATTTTTGTGAAAGAAGGAAGATAAATAAACTGTTTGTAATGGCGTTTCTGGGCTTTCAATAAATTCTTCGCCCTTGTTGCTGTGGTGATACGAATGTAAAATAAAATCATTTTGTCAGCAAAATTAAATGAAACAAGTCTGATGGAAAAAACGGAAGGAGATCCAGATTGGAGATCGAGAGGAGATTTGATAGTTTCCAATTCCAACTTTTTTTTACAGCAGGCAAGTAAGTAGGTGAGAGTGAGAGAGAGCATGGAATCGTGGAATAGTCTTTAATCCACACGTCATTTATTGTCACAACATCATGCAACGCAACCTCTTCTAACTCTAGCTAGCACCCTAAAAACCAGCATGCTTCCTCCTTCCACTTCCTCGTCTTGTCTATGTCTCTCCTGCTTGCTTCCCCTTATGACTTTTCCTCTCTATGCAATAATGCATGCAATTCCTAAGCTCTGTTTCATTTGAAGCTGGAAGAAATTTTCTTCAAGAAAAAAAACTCCGAACCGGCAGAACTCGGGTGGAAGCGCAAGCGTGTATCATGCATAATGCCATACCGTCACATAGGTATACATACATATTATATCCAAGTCAAGACATTTAAATACATTGCCCGATATAACTTTCCTTTCCTATATTCCCATACATTCTCCTTCCTTCTTCCTTTTCCAAAAATAACGGCTTTTTTCACCCTGGCCAAGTGCATAAGGACGTGGTGGTAGCACTCCCATTCCACTCGAAACACATGTCGAATATTTGTCCAGCAGTTTAAATATCTCCAGTGCAAATCTCTACTTTTTTTTGCTACTATAACTATTACTGTTTCTCATGTCAAGAGCTGTAGTGTTTTTTTCTCTATATCAATATCATTTCTGTTGACTTGTATATAATACAGCGAAAAAAAATTTGTAACGTCAGATCGTCTGTCCTCTGTTCCTAATCTGTATATCAGTACAAATAGGAGCATTAAAAAGATTTGGCGAAAAAAAAATCCTGATCCTGATATTGCATATGGCAGCCTCATTACTTATGAAGAGCTCTACACTTTGTTATCTCTCTGTCTCTTCTGGACCATTTTCTCTCTGACCAATTTTTTTTTATTTGCAGACCTTGTCTTATTGTGTGGGATCCTTTTTTTATACATAGTTTTTCCACACTGCGGCTGAATGCGGTTTAAAGAGAAGCTTCAAATTAATTTTGAACGAGGAATAGTGTACGAGTGGAAAAAGTCTCGCGACAAACGTGGGTGCGAAAGAAAAATTAGTTGGGGACTGGACTGCGAACTGTGCAATTTTAAAATTTGGGGGACAACAGGGATTTATTGATTTAAAAAAAATAAATTAATGTGTCGTATTTGCTCATATCAAATGAATAACAAAAACACTTACTTATAAATAGTTTTTTTATACAATAAAATGTTGTAGTGTCAATCTCATTTCAAAATATATCCCATTCCATCTGTCAAATCGTCAAGTGAGGACATTTTCTGGTTGATCCGACAGTTTTGTGAAATTTTTTATGAGTAAATTTGTCAAATAATTAGAGAGGAACAACTAGAGCTACAACCTACGCACACCCATATCAACAAAATTGGGGATTGTGAGTTCGCAGAAAAAGTTGTCAAAGACAAATTTTATAAAGTTATTGGTTGTGATACATTTTTCCATTCCTTAAAATTTCTTTCCTTGGGAAAAATTCATAAAATATTTGGACATCTTCGATTCTGTTACAATTCATCATTCATCCGCATTCAAGGGAAACTCAAGGAACCTAGCATCCAGCTCAGAAACTGTGATAGGATAGAGTCTAATAATTAGTAAAATCGACAAGAAAATTAATATGGCTTCACCATAAGTTGTTCCTGAACTTGGACTTTTATTCAAATTCATCACATCATCAGACACCCCATTTATTCCCATCTTTGTCCAGGTAAGCCTTGTAAACAAGTTATTTTTTAAAATAAATGCTCCTACTTATTCAATCAATGAAATAGTCGCAGTCGCGTTAAAATTTACGCCTTGTAGGTTGATGCACATCTGCCAAATTTCAATAGCACCTCATAAAAAAATATGCATGAACATGAACATCAGCTCCAGAGAGCCCATCTTTTCAACTTTCACTGCTGCAGCAGTGCTGGATTGGATTCTATTGAAAGGTGACAGTCAGAAAACACAAATTTGAATTTCTCTGCTCAAGTGCTCAGCATCTTTCCTTGATCTTGTTAGATGGATTTTTATTTTACATACATACATGTTATATGATGACATACCCACGTCATTATAAATTGACTCGGTTATTTTCCTTCATTTTACTACGCCGTCTTGTCGTCTGCCAAGTAAGTCATGAATGAAGAAAAATTCTACTTGGCTGAAAAGTAATATTCATGTACCTGTACCTGTTTCAATTTAGTCATCTCTGTTTCTGCTTCAAGTCAAGTGCATAACAATCATAATAATAATACTCTCATATGCCATTAATTATTCAATGATCCATGAAAATGAAGCCGTCTGGTTTTAAGTCCTTCTTTCATTTATGCGTGAGTACCTACAAACAAACGCTGCCGCCTAGCTTAGGTATAATAAGACCATCAATAAAAATTACAATGATAGTTATAATTATGCGTGCTTGCCCACAAGCTCACTCAATTTACTGTCCTTTCTGAAACTGAACTAATGTTTTTAAATGATTGCACCTGATTCTAATTATTACAACGCTGCCTAGCTACTCTTGCTCTTACTCATCGTTTTTTATCTATTTCAGATTATTATCTAGTCTTCTGCCTCTAACTTGACTTCTTTAGACAATAATATTGCATAATATGTAGGGTAGAAGAGTTTAGCTACCTAAAAAATTAATAGTGTTACCTTTGATTCGGTGGTTTTGTGGCGACTGCCAAAAACTGAATCTCTCTTGAAAAAGATGAACACGAACTTTGTATACACCTAAATAAATAATCGTGCAGCCTGCAGCTTTTTATTTGTCAGCATGTCTAATAATAATGAATGCAAGGTGTAGACCTGTTAATGGCCTGCATACAGTTACTTTCTTTTCAGAAGAAAAAATAGTAATTACGCTTTTATCACGTTTCCCTCTCTTCATATTGAAATTAGCTGGTAGAAGAAAAAAATATCTATGCATGCAAAGCACACACAACAAAACAATCTAGCGCAAATCAAAAAGTTGACGGAGGAAAGGAAGGTGGAATAAAAAAAAATTCTCGAGGTAAAAGATCGTGAGTTTTGTTTGAGCAAAATCGCATTAATAAAATGAAATGACTTCGAGTTGAGCGAGTTGAGCTCAAGTTCCCAGGTTTTTTCTAAAACACGAGGAAATCTTTCCCCCTCTATCCTCTTCTGAGGAGGACGGTTACAGAATAATATTAGGTATGCTATTTTCAAATTTGTCGCATTTCATTAATATTCCTTCATGAAAATTCATTTTTGCAGGAGTAGTAGCAGCAGCAGCAGCAGCATGTCGGCCATTAAGTAAATAGTAGCAATAGTTGCTAATGTTAATGGGAAAGGGTAAAACCGTAATTTTGAAGAGCAACAGCAACTGCAGTAGCTGTAGTAATAGCAGTTAGCAGTACAATAGGTACTATAACGTTCTTACGTCCTTTCACTGCCAATGAATGCAAATGAGTCATAGGATACCAAACATAATTATACCTGCTATCCATTAACAAAACTAACCTCGTTCATGTTTGCTCACTATAGATTATAGTTGCTGATTTTTTTCACTCAGTAAAATAATCGTGATGTGATAAGGTTGAATACCTACATCATTGTCTCGCTGTCTCACGGTGTGTACGTGTGTTTTAATGTTTTGACCATGATTTCAGCATAAAATGACAAAAGCCCAGTATAGTAAAATGTTTGAAAGTTTTCAGATCAGTTGAAAATTGTAAAAGGATTGGACCTTCAGGATCAGATAAGCGAAAGGAATGAAAAAGAAACGGTGACAGATTTGATCACAAAGAGCTGTTTATGGTTATTTCATTTCTTCACATCAGAATTTTAAGAAATAGAATAAATGGAATGTTATGAAGGCAGCTAGATCGAATTTTTGATTTTCATGGATTGATGATTTGCAGTAATTTAGACATTCTCTGTATAAGTTCAGTGGAACAAACTATTATCTATCGAAGCTGTGAAAATTCGATAGGCCATCAAGATCAAGAGAGTGATTAAATGAGATTAAACCAGGTAGAGATTGAATTAAATCTAAATAGTCATACGGCCCTTCTAATTTTCCATTGCATCTCGGATCTTTGTAGGTTTGAAAAGTTCACTTACTTAAGGACAAGGGAAAGCGAATAATTATTGTCAACCTTGCCGTCTGTAGTCTGTATTCTTTCAAATTTGTTTATGCATGTTTGCGTTTAATGAAGAGTTAGTTAAAGTCTCACGCAAAAAATATTAACAGATTTTAGTTTTCATTTGATGATGCACATTGTAGGTAGGTTTCATGGGTAGGTATGCATCTACCTACATACTTGGTATGCCTGCCGCAAATTTCCCACGGAAGTCAGTGCCGTTTCCTTGCATAGCATCAAGATCATTAACAGTTGACATGCATATTATTATCTTCATAAGAATTTAATTTTCATATTCATAATTATTAATTTTTATTTTTCATTCAATCATAAATAACAAACTTTAAAAAATGTCATTCCTACTATTAAAGCCTTTCTTTGTGATTAAACAAATCATAGTATAATAACTTTCGTTTTTTTATTTATTTTTTATCTTGCTTTCCTTTCTAGTGAAGTAATCTCCTGAGCTATTTTCTGGGCAACTAATAAATATTCCGCTTTCTCATACCAGTTCAAAATTAAATGAGTTTATTCACATCAATTGTATTAGACAAATAGTAGAGACCGCATGGCTTCGGCTTTAAATTCAAATCTGTATTTTGCAAGAGCATCGCTATCATCATCATTATCGTTCAAGTTACATGAAGTAGTTCAGTGGAGCATAATAATAATAATAAATATGATCCTCAATCCGTTTTTTTTTCATATCAGCAGAAGTTCACGATGCAATGCAGTAAAAAAAGTAAATCGTGTGTCAACAATACAATCACGTCCTGTTTGTCATGCTGTTATCGCTAGGGAAAAAAAGTCAAAGAACTGCTGTCTCTGTCTTCTCTTCGGCCAAGCTATATAACATAACCAGACAGTAAATTGATATTCGTAGAAGAACTAAAAACCACATGCTGTTGCTGTTACTCCCCTCGTCATTTTTTTTCATTCTGGGTTTAGTTTTGCTGGCAACCTCTTAAAAAATAGAAGTACATAGTTACATACTTGCCTAAAAAATCACAGTCGTTGTCGTTGTGTTGCCGTTGTCACAAGCTTGTTGTTTCCCATTTCGTATCGGACCTTTAAAATTTAAAAAACACTGCACCGATGATGATGATGACGATGATGACAAAGCAGACATTTGGAATGGGCTTGTTTCTCTATTGCTATCTGTCATGCTAATTTTCTGAAACCTTTTTAAAAGTTTGTGTTCGATGTTCATTTCATTTCACCATTTCTTGTGTACAGTAATTTCGCGAATGCGAATGCGAATGAACAAACATAATATGAGACACGTTTTAATTGCCTTGCCGAAAAAAAACATTCGTGTGAAGATTTTGTCTAGAGTCTATTCCTCAGCTCTACCAGCGAATATGCAATTAATGTATGCATTTTGGATAAAAACGACGCGTTTCTCGCCAGGTATGATCTGATCCCGTCACGTTTCAATTCAAACCAGACTAGACCAATCATTCATTGTTTTACCGGCGTATATATTTTTTGTGAGGTGACAAAATAAAAACCCTCAAAAACAATGCAGACCAGACAATTTGTATTCATTTTACACTACATAGGTATATTATGGGAATCTTTGGAGCTTGAAAAAATAGAGAAAGATTTCAGAATCCCCTTCTATCCCTATCGAGGTTAAGCTCAATCCACCTCACATCACATATTTCTTTAAAGTGCCCGTGATGCGTATTTCCTGTGGCTTCCTTGACTTTGCCACAGAAACAGAAACCGAACAAAACAAAACTGCTTTGATTTCGATGTTTCTTTTTACGTTGCGTGTCGTTCTTTTTACTGCCGATCATTGGCTTTGGCTAGTAATCTGACCACAATTTTCCAAATTACTACATACGAGGATATAAAAGATGCCGTAGGAATGAAAGATCAAATTTCAAAAGAAAAAAACTCTACACTAGCAGAGTAGAGAAGCATCTTAAGCAATAAAAATAAAAAAATTATTTTAATAGAGCCAATGTCAGATCAGACTCTCCGCTCATTAATAGAACCCGTGTCCAGAACCCATTCCCATTGAATGTATTTTTTTAAAAAATGCCTAGAAAACGTTCAATGACAAAAAATCCAAAGTGCGCATAAATATTATGTAAGCAAGCTGTATATAATGCAATGCAACGCAATGTAATGCATGGACTTAAAACGCAAGGTACTTTTTTGTAGCAAAAATTGATATTGTTACTGATCATCATTATCATGATGACTTTGTATTCGCTAATGTTAACTTTAGCATCATTATGGCACATTAGTATAGATTTCATGATTCATGACGATGATGATGATGTTGAATGTTATTGTTATGTGTTCCACTACCTCTACTACTGATACTGGTGTGGATGGAATGACGGTGTGCATCATATCATCATCATCATCACATCATCATAGTGCACGTCATAAATTTAACTTGCGCTGGATATATTGGATATAATGGGGAAAGATATTTTTTTCAAGTAAAAAATATATGTAATCGCAATCGCTATTCGCTACTCACTCTACTCAGGTAATAATCATAATCATCACATTTTAACAATACATAAAACCTTCTCGGCATGGCGACTCTGGAGTTGCAAGTTGCAGTCAGTTGGAACGAATGAGGGAGGCATTTTATTTTATTGCATTTGTTTTCCATGCGTTATTTCTTAGCTCATCACCATCATCATCATCATCATTGGATATTATCATGATTACTATTACGTGGAGCTTTGAGAGATTCACTTTAGCAGAAAATTATTGCCCTTTTCAAATCATATCCTTCCATGAGGATGATCATTACTTTTTATCAACAATGGCAGCGGGGGGATCGTAAGAATAGAGAATAGCTCTAGCTCTAGAGCATGCACAAACACAGACACGGCAGCAGCGGCGGCGGCAGCACGCCATAATAACCTGAACAGTTTTGATAAGGGACAAGTGTAGTGTGGAGTGGAGTAGTTTCCTTTGGACAATAACTATTCTAGTGGATCAGTTCATATACCCCAGATCAGAGCTGAGCTGAGCTCGTAAAGAAGTTACATTCTATGAATATTGAAATAGAACATATTATGCTAGCTACATAAATAAAACGAAATTTTCACCAAGTGTGCTATGTTGTGTTCTCAACAATTTCGTTCTGGTTGTATGGCATAATTATCGTTATTATTTCAACGAAGCTTCAAACAACGCCCTTCCATCATTTTCCACCATAAAAATGTGCGAAAGTGTCGTTTTTATTGTTTGCGAATTGAGTTGCATTATTGCGATAATTTTTTCTGGGATCGTGTAGCTAATAAAATAATTTGTGTTCTTTTTTGTTGGCACACTCAAGCACTAGCATAACACCGTCTCATTCATTTTATATGAAAAGTAATCGCTTCTCGTTAAAAAGAGGTAATAGTAATACGGAATGCTATATATTTATTAGTTCCGTCCACCTCGACCTCACATCAAGTTAGTGTTATCGCCTAGAAATAGAATTGCTAGAAGTGTGGAAGAAAGTGACGTGGCGTGGATTGTGGATAGTGGATGGAGGAGAGGTGAACTGTGATTTCACGTCGTTGCGTTACTTGCTTTTTGCTTTCTATTTATTTTTGACCTATCATCATCACCAGAAGGGTCATTATTGAAGTCAACATGTCACTAAAATACAGCAGTTTGTCTTCTGCCAAGGTATGTTTCATGCTTTTGCAAGTAATATTTTGCTGGCAATTGCTATTGTGGTACTGGTACTTTTCAATATGCAAGTATCCCTCATTATTATTAGGTAAATGAGGAAAATCCTGCTCTCCAATTTAGCAATATTAATGTATTACGTTTCTAAATATAATCTGGCGATTTCATAAGCTAATTTAGGTAGGTTTTTTATGGCATGAAATATATACATAATAATATGTAGACATGCACTCTCCTGGCCTGGCAAGGTGAAGAGAGTAATGTAAATATCTGATTGTTTTTTTTATTAGTCTCCCCTATCTTCTTCCGTTCATCAAGACGAATTATTACACTGTGCTGTGGTTATCTAAAATTGTATGGATGATTGGATAAGATTGCAATTAGGACTATACTACAGTCGATCGAAATATTTCAATCGCTGAAAAGAAAACTACATACATTACATACGTACGATCGTTCATTGTCTTTGATCTTCTCGTAAAAAAATCAATCGCTATGTAAAGTTCATTTAGTTCATCACCGGTAGACTCTCTACATTAGTACTAGTACATGCATTTAAATACAAGGCCTCGATCTAGGATTTTGTCTGTGGAAGTGTGGGAATGTGCCAAAAAACAACGATGAATGCAATCAACTACTATTTACCTATGCAAAGCTTAATGAGCAAACAAAGCTCTGAAATCTTAAACAATGCATGAATTCGCAATCCCATTATTTAAATGGCTTAGCTCAAGCCTAGCCTGAAAAATAATATCAATTTTACTAAATCAAAGTTTGCGGATTCAAATGCACAGATGAAGCTCATCATATATTATGCAATATAATATAAGGTAATATAGTGTGTATGGTGTAATTTAGGCTAAATATCATGTTTGCAATTTACAACCGATTCCGATATTTTTTTTGCATTTCCCGAAAAATTATGATCATCATCACGGGAATCTTCTTCCGTAGGAAGAATTGATTCTAATGAATAATTTAGGCAGAACACCGAATAATTTCATAAAAAAAACTTTTTTTCAAGGAAGAAAACGTTTTATTGTACTTACCAAAAAAACCAAAACGATAAGAAAAGAAAACATGAAACGGAAGAACTTCAAAAACACCAATTGTAACAGTACTTGTATTTTTACTCTTTATTGTTCTCTCTCTCCCTCTCTTGATAGTTATCTCATCATTTTTTTTGTTCAAAATCAAGAAAAGTTTTTTTTAAATAATCCAAGCACGAATTATGGGAGGGTTGTGGATACACTGTTTGCGTGAAGATGATGGACGACATGAACATGATGATAATGATGTGATGTGATGTGATGTGATGATGGAATGACCGTTGTAGTATAAGTCATATTTAGTCATGGCCATAGCATAGCTATAGATGATGAATGGGGTAAGGAAAGGAGGGGACTGAGTTATAAGGTATTATATGCATTAAGATGTTTTATATTTTAATATGATCTCGATAAAAAGGTAAATTTCTCAGTAAAAAAACTGCTTTAGTAGCTATTCACGGATAATAAACACATATTTTTTTAGCCATTTCACCGATTCCATTCCATTGTTGTAAATTTATGAACGTGAAAGATGGAGTGCATAAATACTCCTTAAGTAAGGCTGATGGAATCATGGTGATGGTGATGAGTATTCCATTTTCTTTAAAAGCCACGTAAATGCAATGCAAGCACAGGAGAGGAGTGCTAATGGTGGTTGCTCCACGAAAAAAATGAATCGAGAAACACAAAAAATTCGTCGAATATTTTTTTCGTAATCCAGCAAATAGGTAATCATTTAATCATGACTTTTGATGAAAGGTGTGTAAGGAATCAAGGTAAAGCTAATGGCATTTTTCGTCAAAGCGTAATTACATATGTAGATGCATTACTCATCTGCTAGTCAACAAGGAAGGATTGAATTGAACGTGAACATGATGAACAAGATGAAGAAGATGAGAAATCTCCCTAGAGGACTATTAGTATTATGTATTATATTATAATACAATTTTTGAATGAAAATTATTCTCTGCATTAACATCTGCGGATGATTTTACCACATGCCACATAATATTCCACATGCAATGCTCGCATTAATCCATTGTATGTAATCTCTCTCTCCTTCTTAATATCCTCCAATTCGATTCATTTCTGACCAAAAGAAGTAGAATTTCCCGATAAAAAAATACCTGAGAATTGCAAAAGACAGAACGAGCGTTCGTATAAAAAAATCAGTGAGCCGATGCGATGATGCCGAATGCCGAGAATCTTTCTTTTTTCCTGAAGAGCTTGATGCATTGCATTGCATTATGTATTTGGTAGAGCGGAGCATGTCCGAAAAAAACGTAGCAACAAAAATTTGAGTGTAATTGTAGCTCAAGCTCAACAATCATATCATAATATCGTAAGTAACATGATTTGGTAGGATTGCTTTTTAGTGGTCAGAGTGGAGTAGTCAGAGCTGAAGAAGCTTTCATCAATTTCTCTGAAGATGATGAAATGCCTTATCGAAAACCCTCAACAAGAAAATAATACTGTAGTAGAAATCGCAACAGGGAAAAGAGATACAAAAGCAAAGCCGTCGAAAGAGGAAATTGTCATTGAATTGAAAATTGAAAAGCATGAAGTCTTGTACTCTTTAAAAAAAGATCTTATTTCAAAAACGTCGAATGCTTTGATGATGAATGATGAGTAATTTTGATTTCTAAAAAAATTTTTGTCATTAAATGAAAAGCGTGTACAAGTACAAGTACAGTACAGTTTTATTTTACAGCCCCTTTCCTTCCATTTTCCATTCAGAGAATCCATGCAATTTCCTCACAAAAGAATTCCTAGTGTAATCTTCTTGGGCTCGGTCGGTCCGTTCTTTGCAAAGGGAATTACTTATATATTTTGGCAAATTTCTTTTCGCCTTTCCTCTTTTAATCTATGAAAGAATAAGATAGGTAGTGTATCTACTTTATTTTCTAAAAAAATGCCATCCCCTCCGCTGTCCATGAAGATATGAAGGAGGGTGATCAATATGATACTGGCTCTGAATCTGAACGTACTGTAACTTATATTTGCAACACACATGGACTATGTAGTACTTATATTTTCTCTGAATAAAAATAATTCTTATTCAATGCAGCATGATGATGATTATCATTATGATAATAAAGCGTTTTCTTAAAAGCTATGCATGCCATATCATATAATATGCTTAGGTACTTTACTTTACGTTTACGTTTGCTCCTATGAAAAAAAATATGCGTTAGATTAATGCTAGCTTTTACTTATGTTACGTTGGAGTTGGATACAAATCCAAGATTGACTAAAATGTATGATTTTTTTGCAACAGTTCCTTCCTGATTTACTGAGGAGAGTTCAATGCACCAAAAATCTCTTATTCAACTACACTACATAATAATACTTCTCTCTTCAGTTCTCTCCTCCACACTATTTACCAATACAGCCACAGCCACATCTTTACATCCGAAGTAAATAATATAGGCAGGCACTTGTCTCCTCCCTCCTCCTTCTCACAAACGGAAAACTGGTAGCTTTAGGTAGTGCACCGGTATAATATAAATATTCTGTATTCTGCAAGCTCTGAGCTGATCACGCTGCTGCTGGTAAAATCGTGAATAGCCCATAATAAATTTTTTTTTCTTTTCAAACCGAAAGTAACTATACCTGATTGCTTACCAGAAAAAGTTTTTTTAAAAAATCTTTTCGCAATTTTTTTCTATATTTTCCTGCCTTCACACAGTGCAGAATACCTACAGTAAATGAAGGCTTTACGTGTGAAGTCAAGTTCAGCCTCTTTCTGTCTGTTCCGAGTTTTGCTGATGATGATGATAAAAAGTGCAGTGCTGAACTTTAAATGCAAATCTGTAAATAGTGCAATACCTTTAAATGACAGCGAAAAAGCGAATGCGGAGACGCGGAATGTCCATATCCATAGCCATAGGAGTTGCGTTGCGCTATATAGCAATAGCAGACTTTTTTAACCATAATTTTTCATCATTATCTCTCCACACTGATGAATATTATGATCGAAGAGCTAATGTTACACATGAGAATATAACATATATTCTGCCTAAGTCAGTAAGAATAAGAATATTATTATTACCTATGCCTCTTTCAGAGAGATCAGGCGAGATAAAGTATTATATTATGCATGGTAAAATGCGAAAAATAAAATGCGAATGTGAATGTACTACATTACATACATACCATTACGGGATAAATGCGTGTGTATACTTAAGTAAGTACATATATTATTATTATTATTTATGCAGTTACCATGTACTGCAGAAAAAATATAATATTGCCCGTCAAAAACTACTATTATAGTATAAGTACACGCAGTAAAGTGTTTGATCGTGATCCTGTCGCACATTTTTTTAAAAACTCTTCTTTCCACTTTGCACATACATACGGTAAAAAGGATTTTTTTACAAGAAAAAAAACCGACTGTTATTGTTGTAGGCATAGAATAGAATACACGCTTTGGATTTGCAAGACGCTTTGCAGGGATTTACTTAATAGTTCACCCCGTCATTGCATTGCATCTCTAGTAGTTCTCCGACAGGTTTCGGATTGAATGCATGTCCTTGAATCGAATATGTTTCTTGAAATTTTTTTTTCGTAAAATAAAAGTCCCACTGCAATAATTCTATTCCTTTTGGAGAGGAGATGACGAGGCAAGAAGTTTGCATGTTTCTCTACGAAATTCTTTTGAGACAGTGATACATTAGATATTTTTGTGGAGAGAGGTGATGTGATGAAATTTCTGGATGAGGTAGAGAAGTGAAATTAGTAAAATTATGTCATGTCACAGTCAGGGTAATATTGTACTTATGTATATCTAGCTCACAAGCTTGGTAAATTCCACGAGCTACGGCTACGACTACGAGTCCACTGACATTTCATCTTGTTACCAAAAAAACCACTCACTCCTGCTCTTGTGCTCTGTTAACGTGCTAACAACTAAAGACTATGGCCGCTATAATAAAATGTTCGCTTTTTTAACATATTGTGAAAATTACTAAACCAACTGAGCTGAATTTCGATTAAATAATTTTACCCAGTTTGAAAATCGTTACCTGGAATTTGGAATTCAATCAACAACTGTGATAATAATCCAAAACTGCCTTTCCGTAACTAATTAATAATTTTTAATAACAAATGAGCTACCAATTACCATTACCAATCTCACGTTTAAATAATATTATATGTTTCATGGAACAGTGCATTTAATTAACCAAGACTACCAAAAACTGCTCACAGCGCGTTACCGTACAAACTTCAGTAGTTTAGAAGTGTTTTGCTGTTAATCCTATCATATCATGTCGGCAACATAAGCTTGAGGCTGACATGTACTTAACATGACTTAACAAATATAAAACTCACCGAATATTTTATCAATATTTATTGTGATAAAAAATATTTTTGTTCCCACGTTCTAACTTAATTTAATGAAGTGTTTTCAAATGCCTTTTAAAAGTTATTTTTGTTACAGTGCAAACTAAATAAACTTCCTTCTTTCAAATATAATATATAATTTAACTAATACAACTAAAATATAAAAAAATATTTTTGGAATCTGAAATACCTAGATTGGTATGGCGGAGCCGCGATTTTTTCAGGTGAGAGAGCTTTCTAACTTTCTAACAAGAAGTCATTCAGCAAAAGTCGACGTGTTCTGGAATACACTAATTTGTAATTATCTAATTCAAATTCTAAACACGTGAAGGTAAAGCACGCATCTCTAAAGTTTATGAATGAACTAAAGAGTAAAGACTAAAAATATTTTGTGTTCCACGTGGACCGTGGACCAAGCAAGGCATACTATGTCCAGCTATGGAAAACAAAGAAGTCAGTGCGTGTGTTCATCTCTGGGTATTGTTGATTGTTGACATTTTCCCTCTTTTGCATTATCATCATCATCATCACTTTATCACCTAACAAGTGTTAGTCCAAATCCTAATCTGCAGCTGAAATTGTTCTTGATTGCCAATACCGAATTCTTGAACTTGTCAATCATAAATATTTTTTTAATTGTGCGAAACCTTTTGATAATGAACCTGCATTGTTTATGGATATTTCCCTATTTTTTTTAAAACTGTACAAGTACAAAACAGAATTGGAGTACATAAGTAGGGGTAGGTTTCAAGACTTGCAAATGCCTACTATCTCTGAATACAAAGCATTATTGCTATTAAATTATGTGCATACGCAACGACCCAATCTTTTTAATTTCATCCAAAAATGGGCATCGATGATATCATTGCCAATCAAAGAGGAGTTCTCATGTCAAGTCGTTATTTTTTCGTCTTCTTGAATTGAACAGCAAAATAGGTACATAACTAGGTAGTTTTTGAAGTTGTTGTAAGAAAGAAGCAGTATTATAGTATCTCGGCTTCTCTTATATTATTTATGATTATGAATGTATTAAACCTATTGGTTTTACAAGTACATTTATTGCCTGTCTGGGCAGTTTCTCATGTTCTCCTTGCAATTTCAATGTGTAAAACAAGTGAAAAAAAATGTTTCTTTAATAGCGAATGACTGTGTATGTGCCGACAATAAAAATGAGCCCAATTAGGGTGGCTGGTGGCTAGTGGCTAAGACTATGGCTAGGCTAGGCTAGGTTTCTGGACAAACAATAATAATAATAATGAGGTTGGGTGAACAAGAACATGCTCCCATGTTTTAAGCAGCTATGAACCTGCCTAATTTTTTTATTCATGGTCTTACGTGTCAAATGTCAAGGTTGTTTCCAATCTAAATGAGTTATGAAGTGTAATACACCTGATGCCTTTCATCGTCGTCTTGTATACATAGCTGGAGATTGTTTCTTTCAAAAATGGTTAGCTATCTTATGCACTTTTGGTCTTTAAGGACTCGTTTTTTAAGTATAATTAATATTGCGCTGTTAAAAGTACTAATGGATGCGAAAATGACCTGGGGTGAATTTAACGACGTCCAATGCAGTACTTAAGTATTATTGCAAGTCAATTTTATTAATGAAGTGGTCTTTGTAAATTTTTTAGAAGGAGTATCCCCATGACTGTGACTATTGTTTTTATATTTTGCATATCATATCAATGTCATCGGTTGAATTCTTCAAATGAAATGAAATGAGTGCGTCACTAATGTAAGACAGGATAAAAGAGTCAACTCATTCAATCACTTGTCATAAATTTTTTTCTCTCTCGATGCTTGAGAATATTTTTAAAGAACGCAATAGGACTTGTCTGAAGTCTGAATTCTTTTAAATAAGTAAATAATATGATGAAAACGAGGAAGCAAATATTGTTGTAGATATCAATATTTTTAAATACCTTTTTTATGTGGACACAGAAGTATGTACATCCATCTAATTGCTGTAGCGTTAACTCCGTTTTTTATACAAATTTAGCGGACCTTGAAGTCTATGGAATTTGGATGCATGAATCTCCAGAAGTCTTGAAACGACGACGAGAATTTTTTGTTGGAATTGTAAAATTATGGGAAATATGTATCATGTTTTGATGGCAAACAATAGATAATTTTCAAGAAGATTCAATTGTCAGCGTAACAATTAAAACTTATTCATTGACCATCATTCAAGTTAATTTTTGTCTTCGTCAAATTCTTGGTTTCTAAGTCAAGCACATTTATCATGGCTAAAAATAAGTATTGCCGAAATTGTGAAGCGTTTTTGAAAGCTCCCAAGGTTACACCTAATTGTCATTGACTCAAGTCTGAAGTATGTATGTAGGTAACCATATTTAGAATTCCAATCATTGCATTCAATATTTTTTTCCATCTATCTGGTACCTTTTTTCCTCACAACACAATCTCGATTTAATTGGAAATCAGTTTCGAGCTGATTTGTTGCATTATGTCTGTCTGGATCTGGATAGCAGAATATTTAACAACTTCTCCCGCTGCGTTTCAATTTGAAGTAGACAGGAACTTCAAATTTGTAAAGAACTCCCTAGTCCCTACCCTACCTACCCTAGCTATGTATTTATTACATGTATGATCTTGATTCTTGATTACTGGCTTATTTATACAGTTTAAAGCTGCCCTCATCATTAGTCTTGAACTCTACAGGGAGCTGGAATCGCTGGAATGCATCTAATGAAATTGAACTGATGTAGCAATATCGTTTTTATACCGGCCACTGATAAAAAATATACATACATATTGCCTATATCATTTTCCAAGCAAGCGTCGAACATTTTCTGGAGAAATCGTAGCATAGGTCACTGCGATGCGAAGCATAAAACAATTTTCACAAGGACACGCAACATTGTATGTAAATATATCGGTCGCAATTATAGCTCATTTATGGAATTGCTCTTCGCAGAAAAAAAAACGTTAGGGAGGAGGAGGGTTGTGTGAACTAGTGACCCAGAAACATTGAATATTGTAGGGTTATCCGTAAAATCGAGTAGGTACCTTTATGTTCATATGCAAGCATATAATATCTCTTCTTACCTCTTTCCATGGTCATGTTTATGATACCTCGTCGTGAGCATTAGGAACGCTCGAAGCTCAACTGACGCGACAGAGCGCTTTCCTTCTTTCAATGTTTTTTTCCATCGATTTAACCAGAGAAATACGCTTCCGGGCGGCTTAAGTTCAGTGAGATACCACCGCTATAGGGAAAAGTAGACTATTGTAGCCATGAACTAGTGAAGTGTCCCCATTTTCGAAATAAAACCGGCAGTTTGGTTGGGTGTGCAATCAACGTGAAGTTCTCCTTCTTCCTCGAGAGCTCTCAAGTTCTCTCTCTGGAAATATTTTTTTAAATATTGCTGGAAACTTTTTCAATTTATTTTTTTTCTCGTCTGAGGAAAAGTTCTGTCCTTTACTATTCTATTCGAATTCATCCATTCATTACTTATTTATTTCTA
>JAHZNI010004226.1:0-12093 GCA_027744415.1 Seira ritae | reverse complement strand
CTTCAGCAGACATCACCTCCAATCAAGTCTATGCGTTGGATAATGTGAACGAGCAAAGGGACACGGTGAGACAGTTAAACTAAACAATATGCTTAATTGATTGTGAACTGAAATGGTGTAATTTGGAAACATGATGTTGCAGGTTTTGACCTTAACCGTAGATCCAGAAAGCAAGAAAGTCGGATTACAGTTAAGGAACTCGTCAAATCCTCATCAGTTATTTATCGCGAGATTAAATTCTGGTATTAAAAATCTAAATAAGTTTATTTTTTGCACTAAACTAGAATTTATTTTTTGCATCATGAATGGTAATATTGTAAATTAAAATATGTTTGGCTCCGTAGATAAAACGTTCAACCTTTTTTCCAACGCTCAACCGTGGAACTGGGTGGACTACATCGTCGAACGAACCAAATATGTTCGAATCACGCAACCTCCTCAGATTCTTGGTGCTGTTGGTCCTACAAGGGAAATCGTTGAGCAGGTATGATTGATCCCTGTTATGTAACTTATTTAGGAACAGAGATATTGCTTACGGATTCAATTAATTTTAACTTTACATTCAAGAATTATCTCGGTAACAAAGCAAATGCTCAAAAATGGTATCTTGTACCGCCGCCAACCGGCTCAGAACCGGACACTGGAGTTATTACGAATGTTCAGTTCAGGTTGTGCATCATGGGACAAGGGTGAGCAAACGATAATTTTTCGTTGACTTTCTTGAGTTGTGCGTAACTTTTCTTAACATTAATAATAATTATTTTTAATCCTTTAGAGAAAATCAACCACTGACCCTTGCTCCATGCGAGTTTTCGAACCCCGACCAGATTTTCAAATTGGCAATAAGATCTTATGACGATAAATGCCTTGAAGATGAATAAAATAAGCGAGTCAATCCATTATAATAATCGAAGACTGTATTGGTACAAGTTATCTTAGGGAACAATAATATGCATTTATTTTTTACTTTAAATCTCAGGCCTTACCAAAATAATGGTAATGGATATAGGAAAGGAAATATGTAATTCTTTAATTAAATAAAAGTTCCATAAAACTCTATTATGTAAAAAAATACTTACTGATTTTATTGGAATGCATAACCTCTTTTTGAAATGGATCAATGAATGAAAGTTGCCAAGGAGAAACTGACAAGAAAGGGCAGACAGAGTGTCAGGTGACCGTTACCATAGTATAAAAGCTAATTGTGAGAAGCAAACGGCATAAAGTCTTTTACTCATACGAATCTTCGGGGAAAGTACTGCTTCACAGAATCTCCCTCCACATTTTCTTGTCCACTAACCGAATTAACTTAATTACAAAGTTCTTATTTGGTTTTGATAAACTTGTAGTCAGGAAAACATTCAGGGTCGCTTTTTCATAATATGCGACCTCATCCCAGACCTATGTATGCATTTGGTTAATTAGATATACATACAGCACCGCGTTAGGATTCCGCCAAAATCCCTTTGATCAATCATCCATCACGTCTTATTTTCAAGTAAACACAATCCATCCTGACACCTGCAATTTGCCTTGTCTGCACTCGCATCGAGAAACCAATCAGAAATGTATACTCAATTCATCAGAGTGAACTTGAAGAATAATGATCGTACACGAAATGAAAAAACCGCTCATCTAAAATTGAAAAGATCGATTATGCAATATTAATTATCATTAGGTCAGAATTTAATGTACGAATTTCGCTTACTGTGCCCAGCAGTGAAAATGTGATTGGAAAATACTTAGACCCCAACGCCACTGTAGATGCATCCACGTTCTGCATGAGCATCATCAACTTGAACCTCTGTCTTTCACTCAAATTTCTCTTGAGCTCCTTCCCCACCGTCGAAATAGATGTTCCCCTTACTTCATAATGGAAGCTGGCAACTTGTACCCAAACAATAACTAAGAAGCCCACGTAAGCAATCAACCCCAGTTTGTCTAGTCCGGAGAAACTAGTCGACCTGAGGAATGCAGGCATGATTGAGTAGAAAGCCACGAATAAAATGAAGTTCATTGAGATTATGATTCCATAAATGGAGTTCAGAGCTGACGCTAACACCTCAATATCTTTATGAATTTTAATTATTCCATCCTGAGCATTTCTAAATTTTCTTGTTAGAATCCCACTTGACATGGCCAGGCATAAAAAGAGATTTTCACAAGCCATCAGAAGTATTGCGCACAAAACACCGATCACGAAAAATGTCATGTCCAAAACTTTCCCCACAACTCCATCCTGAGTAATGTCAACTGCTGACTTGAAAAGGGAGCTCCATAAATCTCTGAATTCGCGTTCGTCGCCTGAAAGTGGGATTGTGTAAGCAGAACTGAGGAAGATGTGCAAGAAGCTGCATAATGTTGGGATTGGGATGCAGTTTTTATTGCATTTTCGATTCCGTTGGGGAAAACAAAACAGCACTTTCCCTGGGTTGGTGTTGGCAGCAGCCGAATTAAAAACTTCCACAAGTTTTAGAAGCTTCTCTTCCGTTGACCTCGACCAGGCCATGTAAATGAACAGGAGGGCACTGGCTATGTAAATGGTATTGCCGACAAGGTCAAAAACATTTATTATTTCTGTGGGGAGATTGATGAAATTCTCCAAAGACTTTTTCTCGCTTAGATAGCAATATGAAATGGCGAAGAAGTGTATGATGGCACAGATCACCTAAATAAAGACGAGGAATTTAGTAAAGGTGAATTGGATTTAATCCCTTTAACATATTTTCTAAGGATTACCTTTTTCACCTTTCCCTTTTTTCTGACATGATAACAACCCAACTTTTCATTCCATTTTAAATTGTAAGGAAGGAGATATAAAAAGCTGAAAACTTCATAGTAAGCAGCAATGCAAGAGAGTGGATGTCCAGAAATGTCCATTTCTAAGATTCTTGACATCAAGAGAGTATGAAAATAAATGTTACAAAATAAATGATAATTTTGTTACTATTCGAACGCACTAACGCAGTATGTACATATCGGGCTCGTTCACCACGCCTTATGCAAAGTAAATTGCTTTCTTAATCAGTATCAGTAAATCAACAAAAAGTTATATTACCAACATGACATTTTTCTTTTAATCTTGGCTAATTAAGGTATAACAGGCATTTTATTATGGCGATAATTATAATCATTCATTTGTCATTTGTGTTGACTGAAAGCTAATCATAACCAATCATCAATTTAAAATTCCAGCATTTTAAATGAGCATAGATAATTGAATAAGCATTAAACTCACTTCATTTCGTAGAGATTTATGCAGAAAACATAATATTTTTTTACAGAAAGAGACAAAATTAAGTAAATAACATGAAGCAAAAATCACAGATTATTTTCTGGAAATACCTTTCTTTCTCAAGTAAATGTGGCTCAGCAGCAGGTGCTCGGCTTGTACGAACATAATATCTTAATTCTTAAGCCTTTAGATGCTAGGTAGGCACAGCCCAAAAGATAAAACATTATAATTATGACCAGTTCCTTCAACACATTAACATTGCCAATGACCTTGGGAATTATACTTTAGTCATTAACTTAACTTTATACAGACTACATTATTTATGAATAATAATATGCGTATCGCAGTCATTGTTTTATGAAAGACCTAGACAAACTCATATTTTTTAACTCAAAAATTATGACACCTTTTGTTCGAATGAAATATGAATTTACCTGTCTACTATACTGTATCTAGTGTCTACATAATCCATTTGTTATTTTTTACAGTCCAAAATGTCTCGTCAATTTAGAAAGGACATATAATTAGTAGTGTTGCTTCATTTTCAGTTACTTTCATGGTCGCAAGAGGAATCACTTTTGAGATATTACTTATTTGTCATTCTACTGCCTTTGCATTGCCATATTTTTAATTTTTTTGTAAATTTGCGATCAAAACCTCGCAAACCATTTGCGGAGAACAAGTAGCTTTAACACAAAAGCAATTCATTGAAATTGCTGAGATTCCTTTGGTGCTTTTGTGACATTGGATTGGAATTGGTAAACAGATCTGACCTCGGGAAACTAAAATAATAAAAAAATGTTAGTGAGCATCAGTGTCTGCATTTTACTCTTCGCATCTCATGTCTCAGCAGCAGCAATAAAAGTACTTGACCGAGAAATAAAATCTGACCATGAAAGCGTCGTGTGCCAGGGAGCTGGAAAAGTTGTGGATGATCCGGCAGAGGTGAACTCGCTCAGAGTAGTAAGCATTGTAAGGTCACGGCAAAAATTTATCTATGATAAGGAAAAATTACATGCATTTTAAACTTATGCACTTATTTATTTAGATTTTCAGACATGGAGACAGGACGCCAATTTACCTTTGGCCGACGGACCCTCACAAAAATCTCAGTTCCTGGCCAGAAGGGTGGGGAGAACTAACTGCAGTAAGTGCAAACGCATACTAATATGCCGTACATATCTTCCAAAATGCATTATCTGAGCCCAAAATTATCCTAAATAGTTGGGAAAAGAACAATTGCTCACTCTGGGAAAGTACTTCCGCCAGCGCTATGGCAATTGGCTTGAAGAGAAGTTCACTCCACAGGCAATCCACATTCTCAGTTCTGACATTGATCGTACAATAATGTCAGCAGATGCGGCCATGAATGGACTCTTCCCACCAATTTCAAAGGACCAATTGCCTGAGAATCAACTTATCCCCGTCCACACGCTTCCTCAAGACATTGACAATGTAACTGATTTTACTCAAGTAAATTCAGTCATTTTGCAATTGCCTAGTTTGCATTTTTAACTCTTTAATGTTTCTTTTCCAAACAGAAAATTCTTTTTAGTGCTAACTGTAACCGATACAATGATCATTTGAAAGCCCTCCTAAAATCTGAACCGGATATAGAATTCAACTCTGCCAACCAGGAGCTTTATAATTATCTGAGTCAGCAAACTGGTTTAAATGTGACAGATTACAATGCAGTCTACAGCATTTACGATACACTATTCATTCAAGTAAAAATTAACTTTGAAACTAACAGCAGTACTCATAATTATTGATAAATACTTACATGATTTTCATATGTATATATTTTTTCTACCCAAAGACTTGCCGCAACCTCCCATTACCTCCATGGTCTAAATCAGTATTCCCTGGCAAGATGAAATCTTCCGTGGTCCAGTACTTCCAGAGCCAAACTAGGACAGATGAAATGCGTTTATTGTTCACGGGACCCCTATGGACTAATATCCTGACCAAAATAGAAAAGGCATCTGCCTTCGTTGGAGTAGTTTCTTCAAACTCATCTAGCGTCGATATTAACATCAACGCGCCTCCTCCTCCCACGCCCAATCTCTACATGTTTTCCGGTCATGACAGTACCGTAGCAGGGCTTCTTGATTCGATCGGAGCTTTGAAGGAAATACCACAGTATGCATCCAGTTTTATTTTGGAGGTTCATGAGCATGGAAACACGGCACAGGTCTATGTTAAGGTTACGATTAGATCATTGGACATTTGGATCTGAAAAAATGAGCATTGAAAAAAAACATAACGAATCTTTTTTATGCACAGGTGTTTTTCAGAAACGACCTTGATCAAAAGGCAATAGAGATTCCCTTGAACTGTCCGTCCAGTCCTTGCAGTTATCCTGATTTTCTCCAGATTGTTGGAAAGTACAGGTTGTCACAGAACGAGTGGGAAAGATTGTGCTCTGTTAACATGACGGGCACATAATGAGAATGAGCAAACGAACTGCATATAATGAAGTGACTTTATTACTTTTTGGGTGATACGTGATAGGGTTAACTTATTATGTTAAGTACACAGATGCTCATTTTAGTTTTCTTCAATTTCTCATATTTCACAAAAAAATTATTGAGAAATGAAATTTTTATCGCATCAAACTTGCAAAGTGAATGACTGACTCATTTATTTTTTTCAATTTATGTAATTTGATATCCCCTTTTATGGCCCGTCGAATTATAGAACTAGAACTAATGTTTAATCAGTAATGACTTTTTCCAAAATTGAAATTTTACACAAGTTCTGAGGATACCTTTAGAAATTTCTAATCTAGTCATTTTAAAAATGTACATATTTTATACCAGAAATAATTGTGTTTCTTTTTTCATTTCAAAGTGAATACTTGTGATAATTTTTAGGACGCTACAAAATTTCGGGGCAACATGAAATTTAAGGTTTACTCTCTGCTATATGTAATTGCCTATATACTAATGATTTTATTTTAACATGTGCAACTAGTGATTTCAATAAAATTAAAACTTGTAATTAAATACCTATGTAACATTGAATGGGCGAGTATAATATATTTTCTATTCTATTTTTCAATAAAAAAATTTGAAGGAAACGTTTGGAAAGGTTTCAATTGAATATACTACTTATCCAACAAGATAAGGTTAACAGCAGCTGTGAACGACCAATTACACAAGTTTAGAGGAGTGAGATTATCCACAAAGTTGTTCCCTCCAAACTTGATTCCTAGATTTGGACATGATTTACAAAGCTTAGAAAGCAACCTTTTCTCAACTGGATCAGCACGGGCTGTGGAGTTTTCTCTTTTGAGTTTCTCCTTCACGATTTTCGATTCAATGAAGACGGCCGAGAATAGTCCGTAGCCGATCAGGAGATTCAGTCCGCAATCAATGCCAGCACTGAGAAAGAATATGCTTTTGATTGTAAAAGGTGTCCGAACCAGTAGTGCAATGCTCAAGGCTGCTAAGATTGCTGAGGCGCTCATGCAAGTGGTTACCATATTTTTCAAATTGTAATTCTTAAGATCGCCGATGAGTTGAATATGTCGAAGCATAATGAATTTCTTATCAGTTTACATATTTGAGTTGGCCATTTTGTTACCAAACCTGGAACAAGAAGCAGCAGATTAAATTCACATCTATAATGTAGTCTGTTGCAAACGTAATGAACTTCAGCGAAGCAAAAATATGTGTACAGGCTTGTCCGTCTGTCTGTCCGCCTGGCCTGTAAGGGTTCTAGAACCAGAATTCCCCCTTGAGATATTTGGTCCATATCAAGAGTAAAAGGTATACTGAACTTCAGGTAACTAGGATACATTTTGAAGGGTCAAAGGTTTCTGGTTAAAGCGTCTAAGAATCAGAGCATTACTATGTAGAAGCGTATGAGTTGCATGTGTCAAAGTCAAATGCCGTCAATTTAATCGTCAAAGGTCACCAGTAAAGGGCATAGGTCAAAATTAAGAAAATCAATTTTGTTGTTGAATTCTATTTTGCAATATTAAAAATTCATTCTGGGATTGCAAAAATTGTTGAGTCATGGAAATGTAAGAATTGGGAGTATTTATTGCACTTTTAGTTTGCAACATTTATGAATTTACCGAAACAGTTTGATTTAAAGTCAAAGTATGGCACACTTTTTATAAGATTTCCCCGATGAAAGTTCCTGAAGTTTGTAAAGATTAAAGAACGGGATGAGATCTGAAAAATTATTGAACATATAACTGAATGCAAAGCTATGCAAAATTAAAAACCATTGCCTTGGAATAAATTTTGACCACGGTCAAAAATTGGGGCCATGAAAAAAGTTTTGCGGAGCTCATCGTGTTCTGCCTGCATTATTAAACCTGAAATTTAATTGTCATCAGGAAATAATTATAACAAGTCTGCCAAAGCTATCATAATTTAATCTTACAGAGTGATGACAGCTCGGAACTTCATAGCAGCAAAATAATGAAACACTCCAACAATCGGAAGGCAGTTTTCAAACAGGAAAGTCCACGCCCAGAAATTGAATGCAAATATTGCGTGCTTTACAAGTAGACGAATATACAGTTGCATTTGAAATGTTCCTCCTGAGCATTCAGGTACCCAGTTGTACAAAAGCAATGACGTTCTACAAGGTGTAAACCAGTGGATGCCATATACACCTGCGATGGGCATGAAGATCGTAGAGGGGATAAGGCAGTTGCAGAATAAGATTCCCAGTCTATCAAGTATCCTAGGAGACTTTCCAAAGCTAAATGTTTTAGTGTTTTCTTTGCATTCGTATCTTCGTGAAAATCCGTAGAGCTCATTGAAGTACAAAATCATTTCATGCAACTTTCTCTGAGACTCGTAGAGAAACACAGAAAGCATTAGGAATCCGACTACGATTACTATTGAAATGAGCAGATCTTTGACATTCCGATGCTTTCCGAAGAGGACTTGTAGAATTACTAAATATCCGGCCACTAATATGATAAATGATTTGCAGAGGAGAAGCATTCGCTCTCGTTTAAAATTATCCACAGGTTTTAAAATCTTCTGGTGACTGACATATTGGAAGAGGGTGGTTTTGAAAAATCTGATTAGAAGAAAGTTCCAGTGCACTAAGTCGTTTTCATCAAGAAGCTTTATGTTCGGTAAACTGAAAAGCTTCTCTCTTGCAAGCCAGAAGAGCTGTAATATTTTCGGGGTCGAAAAGAAGAACCTAATTGATTGAATTTGAAATTTTTCTACTGGGATGATTAGACTAAGGAATCTTCGTAACACATTTGGACCACTCATTCTCTTTTCATCCATGCCTGTTCTTGAACTGGAACTCGAAAAAATGCGTTATGTTGAATTTTCAGGTATGAAGAGTTCAAAGAAATTTTCTTCAATGTGTCACTAATTCAAATGGAGTAATGGGATCGCCATTACCCTGTTTCGCCAGGGTCAGAGTCAGGGATGATAAAGCAACAAAGGCAGGAATTCAATCAATGGAAATCTGCAAATTAAATCTAGGAAATAAGTAAGTAGACCAAGACTAATATAGGAGAGCCATAATAAGCTATAAAAATTTTCCAAAATTATTTTATGAAATGAGTTTCAGATCGGAAAGTAAGATACTATGTATCTTTGATTTTTATAAAATTACCCATAAAATTTAATGATAAATTTTGTTTTCGATTTATTTTTCAATTTACCAGCATTTAAAATTTAAAAGCAAACCAGGAATTGAAAAAAAGCACAATTTTCCTTTATTCCGATTCCAATTTTTAATTTTAAAAAATTAAATGATTGACGTAAACTGTCTATTTCTTGTCAATATTGTCCTGTTTTCCAAGTTTAAGGAAAAACTTTCATGGCCAAAACATACATGAATGTAAGGGCTCTTCAAACCGTTCAAGATATTATGTATGTATACATAATTAACTAAATAACGGCTTTCTAATGAACAACGTGATTTTCGTGATAGTCCAATTATTAAAGGTATATCCCATAACATTTTGGAAGATAGGCTGATGACATAATGGGGCAACTTGAAATTGAAGGTTTATGCATAGTTATCACAGTTGCCGCATAAAATGAGCAATTAATTGTTTCACTAAAATCGGAACTTATACTCGCAATGCTTTTAGTAATCGTTTAATCTTTTTTATTGAGAACTTCAAAAGGAAAGTTTTACAAGGGTTCATTTTACTTATCTAACAAGATCAGGTTTACTGCCGTAGCAATCGCCCAATTGCACAAATTCAGGGGCGTAAGATTGTTCACGAAATTGTTCCCTTCGAACTTGATTCCTAGGTTAGGACATGATTTACATAGCTTCTCTAACAGTCTTTTCTCAACCGGATCACATCGGGCTGTTGAATTTTCTCTTTTGAGTTTATCCATAACGAGTTCCGACTCAATGAAGACGGATGAGATTAGTCCGTAGCCAATCAGGAGAGTCAGTCCACAGTCAATGCCTGCACTCAGAAAGAATACACTCTCGATCGTAAAGGGGGTCCGAACCAGTAGCGCAATACAGAAGGCTGCCAAAATTGATGAGCCGCTCATGCATGTGGTTATCATATTTTTCAAGTTGTAGTTCTTCAGGGCACTGATCAATTGGATGTGACGAAGCATAATGAATTTACTATGAATGGAAATTGATGAGTTGGCCATCTTTTTGCCAAACCTAGCACAAAACAGGTACAAATATTAAATTAGCATTCGGATCATTTAGTTTAATTACTAATTAGGTATGTATGGCACACTTTTTATAAGATTTCCCGACGAAAATTCCTGAATTTTGCCACAATCAAAGAACGGGGTTAGCTCTTAAAAACTTAATTATCAAAAATTTAACGGAATGCAATGTTATGCAAAAATAAAAACCACTGCTTTGCTATAAATTTTGACCACCAAAAATCAAAAATTGGGACCATGAAAATAGTTTTGCGGAGCTCATCGTGTTCTATATCATCAAACCTGAAATTTAATTGTCACCAGGAAATAATTATAACAAGTCTGCCAAAGCTATGATAATTTAATCTTACAGAGTAATAACTGCCCGTAATTTCATAGCAGCTAAATAGAGAAATACGCCAACTATCGGAAGACAGTTCTCAATTAAGAATATCCAGGCCCAGAAATTGATTGCGAATATTGCGTGCTTAACCAAAAGTTGAACACAATATTGCATTCGAAGAGTTCCTACTGAGCATTCAGGCACCCATTTATATAGAAACAAGGATGTCCTGCAAGGCACAAACCAATGGATTCCATATACACCTGCGATGGGTATAATAACTGTGGAGGGGACAAGGCAGTTACAAAACAATATTCCCAATTTATCAAGTGCCTTTGGGGCCTTTCTAAAACTAAATGTCTTAATTTTTCCAGCACGACTTTCATATCTATTAGCAAATCCGTAGAGCTCATTGAAGTACAAAATCATTCCATGTAATTTTCTCTGAGATTCGCACAGAAACACAGACAACATCAAGAACCCGACTACGATCACTATTGAAATGAGCAGATCTTTGATATTTTGATGCTTTCCGAAGATAACTTGAAGTAAGATTGAATACCCTGTAGCTAATGCGATGAATGATTTGCAAAAGAGAAGCATACGCTCTCGTTTGAAATTCTCCACAGGCTTTAAGACCTTCTGGTTACTGAGATATCGGAATAGGGTAGTTTTGAAAATTCTAAGTAGGAGAAAGTTCCAATGCACTAGTCCGTTTTCATCTAGGAGCTTCACTTTCTCTAAGCTGAAGAGTTTCTTGTGAGCGGAGAGCGAGAACTTGAATTGTCGTGGCCATGGCCAAGTTGAGGTCGCGGCAGATTGGATACGAAATTGCCCCGCTGAGGTAACTAAAGTCATGAAACTTTGGATCACATTCCCAATCATTGTTCAATATTACTTTCGAACCAAAATTTGAATAAAAAACTGGTGACTAATTTATAAAATGTAAGAGTTCAGCTATTTAGACTCCAATGAGCGTACGAATTTTAAGCTTTACAAGAAGTAAAAGAACGATCTGGTTAGCTGGCTTTTCACTCGGGAAGTCTTTATACTTTAAACTGCCGAATTGTTTGGTTTGTTTGTTTGTTATCGATTAATGGCCAGGGTCAGACAGAATAATTCGAGGAAAACATCAAAAAATTGTTTTAGTACACCGAAAAATTAACCATAAAAATGGTAAGACACGACCTACTTATTTCTTAGAAACACATTAGTCAAGACTCCTGACATTTTCACAAATCATTTGGCGAAATGGGTTATAGATTATAAAAGGAAATATCTAACTTTTCTATGTGATTACCTTTTAAAAATATCAATTTATTGTTATTAAAAATTCAAAAAAGATTTTAAAAGCACAAATAGAAATTCTCGTTGAAACTTGAATTCTCAGCTTGACCGATTTATTTTAGCTTGACCGATGTAAAAGTTTAGGCTACTCTCCAAATTCAATTTCCCGATTTTGAATACCATTAAAAAGTTAAGATGAAGCCATTTATCGTTTGGGACTTGTTTAAATTAAATATTTATTAGACAGAGGAGCCTCGACTCCTCAAAATGGTAAAGGTGGATTTTTGATTCCTTAATCCTGGCGTGAAGAAAGGCATGAAAAAATGCTTCCTAATCACATCTCTTTCCTGCTACACCATTTGTCATGTCGTCATTGCCAATTAGCAACAAAATTTTCAAGGCGTGTTTTTATCTGGCTTTTCTAGAACGCATGCAACATTTTCAAATATTTTAAAAATAATCCGTAACGTAATGTGAAACGTAATCGTGTGAAATTTCAAAATTTAAAGGGAAAAAATTTCTAAGTTTCTTGTTGCCAGCGTGTCCATAGCTGTTGCCAGCGTGGTTCATCAAAATTTAGGGGTGTTGCTAGCGTGGTCTTTATGAAA
>JAHZNI010004225.1:0-12598 GCA_027744415.1 Seira ritae | reverse complement strand
AACAGAAATTACAACCAAGACAAACAATTTAAACCCTTATCGTAGTTATTTAGAAAATCTGTTGAGCTATTCAAAAAATTTTAAAAAATCACAACTAGAGGCGGCTGGGTTTTATTTAACAAAAAACGAGTCAAGTAGAGATGACGCTGGCTGGAAAGCTAGAAGTGATTTAATATCAACTTCTAAGGAGTTTGAATTGATTGGAGCATTAAATGCTGACTTCTGGAAATTAGATAAGCTTTTACCTCCAACCATTGATATTCGCATCCAGTTGGAAAGAACATCAGACAAATTTTGCTTGGAATGTGTCGGAACTGGAAAAAAGAATATAAAACTAAAAATACTTGAAAGTAAATTAATTGTTATGAAACATACATTACTTCCCTCGGCCCAAGTTGCCCACCTGAAAACTTGGCAGACTACACCTGCCAGTTACCCCTACAGGCAGTCCATAATAAAAACATACACCTTACCTGTTGGAACCAGCATTCACAACAATGAACATCTCATACAGGGATTGCTACCCAATCGAATAGTTTTGGCTCTGGTTGAAACTGAGAATTATACCGGAGGTTATGACAAAAATCCATTTGTTTTCAAAGACCATGGCTTGTCAAAGGTACAAATTACGGTGAATTCTGACAAAACACTGGAGCAGACAATTAACCTGGATGTCGATAATAACCGCTGGATTGAGGCATATTATAACTTGTATGCCGGCTTGGGCTGTAACCTTTCTGACCCGTCTGTAGATATACCCCTTTCTCAATTTAAAGATGGAAAGTTCTTGTTTGTGTTTGATCTTAACCATTCACTCAACGATGAAAGCTTTAACCTTCCAAGACATGGAACAATTAATATACATCTTAGGTTTAAATCTGGAACAACAAAATCCCTAACCGTGTTATGTTATGGTGAATACATAGCATGTTTAAATATTTATGCAGACAGAACTGTAGAATTTTTTGATTATTCTAACTAATATGGATACAAACACTCTACTTACTTACTTGGAAAAAATATGTACGTGGTACAACTCTAGTTATGATGTCATTCCTTGTGACGCATTGGAAAGTTACAAAATAGTGAGTAATAAATTAGTGCTAGTTGTAAATGAAGATGACTCGTCGAAACCAGGAACCCATTGGGTTTTAATGTTTATAAATGACAGAAATGGTGCAGTTGAATTTTATGATTCCTATGGTAAAGGTTTTGATTTTCAGCCATCCTATTTCACCAGCTTTGTCAGAAAAAATAAACGAAGGGTTGTGCAAATACAAAAACAATTACAGGCCTTAGAGAGTACGGTATGTGGTCATTATTGTCTTTATTTTGCAACTAAACGTTTGCAAGGATGCTCGATGAAAAAGTTGTATTCATGTTTCACAAAAAATCTGCAAAGGAATGACAGACATGTTAAAAATTTTGTAAATACATATTTTATTAGCAAACAAAATCGTGTAAGATCACATAATGTAAATCAAACATGTAAATGTTTTAAATAAATTATGGAATAGAAATCCAATCTTCTCCAGTACTGGTTCGGTTTTTTAATACTTTTTTAGTCACGAATCCGTCCAACAATTTTTTTGGAAGAACATTTAACACTTCGGCTAGTCCAGGCACGTATCCTCTTGTGGAATCGGTCAATGCATGAATCAAATCTTTCATATTGCTCATTGGAATTTCTACTCCCTTTAATAATACCTTGCCTTCCGCATTGTGAGTAATGTCATACGCTTGCAGAATACGGTACATGTCGGACGCCTTCGGTGATGAAATTTCATTAATAAAACTTGGCAAATTAATTTTTCTGGTTTCTTCCTTTTCCGTCACACTCTTTACTAAGATGGGTTTTTTTCTTCTTCTTGATTTTTTGGAATTGAGATTCCGAGCCATTTGGGAATACAGAATCAATTTCATGTCATCTGGAATTTTCTCGCTTAGAATTGATTTTGTTTTTTGTTCCATCTTTTTTTCCGGAGACATTTCAGAGCTCATACCCTGCATAATTAGTTTCTCATAGTATGACTCAGGAACGAGTCTCATTTTCCTCACGTTACTAGCCATTTAGTAGCTGCTGGGCCAGATAACCAAGAGCAGTAGAAAGCAAAGCGGGCAGGAAAGCTCCTCCTTTCTGAATCAGAATTTTTCTTTTCTTTTTCAATGAGCCTCTTGATGCTAGGTTTTTAAGTGTTCTTTTAAATGGATGAAGTTTTCTAATCACTCGTTTATTCAACGGAATTTTATTTTTGACTAAATTTAATGTGATTTCCTGTATGGCTTTTATCTCGGCATTCGAGGCTCTTTTAAGCAGCTTTTGTCTTGCGCCGCGTGTTGCTCTCTTAAGACTTTGAAGAAAGCGTTTGTTTTTCACGATGTTGGTAACCATCGCGATGTTACTATCTAGAATGTCATAATATAAATGAATCACATTGTTAAATATAGTTAGTTAAATATGGACAGCATCGACGAAAAGTTCGTGGATTTGGCTTATCCAGCTGCATACACAAGTGCCAGTAAAATTTCCAAGCATGAAAACAAAAGGAAAAATGAAATCCAAAAACAACTCTCCAGAAATAAAACATATAACCTACACTTTCCATTTGCAAAAAGAAAAGTAAAGCGTAGAGTTACATACGCTCCCTTTATGCACAGTATGTGGCAGGCTGATTTAAAGCATACTCCTTTCCCCAAGTCAAACTTTAATAAGCATTATTTACTCTTTTGCATAGACGTGTTAAGTAAAAAATTGTATGTTGAACCAATTCAAACTAAACGTTCAGTTGATGTCATTCAAGGTTTTAAAAAAATTTTTAAAAAGGCTGGTGTTATTCCGGAAAATATTGAAAGTGACTTTGGAAAAGAATTTTTTTCCCATCAGACCAGAAACTTTTTTCGAGAAAACGGAATAAATCATTATAAACGCACGACTCCAATTAAAGCTGGTAATGTGGAACGAGTACAAAGATCATTGTTCGACATTATTGCACGATACATGACTGAAAAGAATACACGTCGCTTTGTCCACAAAATTCAAGATTTTGTAAACATATACCAAAATACATATCACCGTTCTATAAAAACAAGCCCAGCATTAGTTAATGAGGATACACAATGGTTAGCATGGGAAAAGCTATATGGTAAAACTGAGAAACCTATGTTGCCCAAGTATAGTGTTGGTGACGTTGTATACCCAGTACTGGACATTCCTATTTTTCGTAAGGGATACTTGAGACATTATAATGAAAAGCAACACATAGTTAGGAGAATAATAAAGTCAAATCCACCTATGTACGTAATATGTGATAGAGAAAGTGGCAAACTCCGTAACCGTCATTATTACGCCAATGAGCTAGTAAAACAGTTCTAGTTTAAGCGTTGAGCAGTAAACATGGCTCCTTCAAGTTTGTTGCATACGAGTGAATTTAAAAAAAGAATCCAGGCACAAAAGTGTCGACCTAAAAAGGGTTGTTGCTTGTTCTACATGAAAAACATCGATCGAGAGCAGGGTCCCATATCCGGAGTGCACTATGACCCGGAAACAAAGTTACCTATTACCTACCTCTGCCCCCACCGAAAAGCACGAAATAACGAAGAAGAGTACTGCAGTCTGGTGCATGAGTATTTTTACTTGTTGGTGCTAATGTTTTCTCGTGGTGGCCTTACATTTGAACAGTTTAAAGCATTATTACCCTTGCCTATTACAAGTTCACATGAGAACAGCGAAAGGATAGTTCACCATCGGCCTGCCTATAATATGTCTCCCAAGGACGGATGTGTCGGTTTCCAGTGCAAGATAGAGTCTAACTATGAAATACCAGAAGAGTATATCAGACCCTTAAAGATTGTTTATTCCTCTGCTAACTGGGACTATACAACTTTAAACCCACTAACCGAACCTTGCATGCATCAGCCATGTCAAAAAGAGGCACGTGGCTTGTTCGCAGTCATAAAGGCTTACGCAAGTGGAATATTTGACGGAAATGACTTCAATGTTACCGATGGCCCAGGTAAACGCATTCACGAGAATTCTGGCCTATATTCACAATCACCTAATCCAATTACCTACATTTTTACATTCGAGAGTAAATACATACCCGACATTACACGTCTTACTTAAGACTCACGGTGAAATAAACCAATTACCTACTTACTTACTTTCTCCAGTGTAGTGAGTGCAAATGTATGGCTTCCTTTCCAAAAAATGATGACACAGATATATCCTTTTTGCAGATCCCGTTTATTATCTTATGAACTACTCCTGGAGAAAGTTTGTGGACAACTTATTGGATGAGTGTCCTGCTGGTAATGGATGGAAGAAAAAACTTTACGAGGAATCCAATTGGCCAAGTCTGCCAAATGGAAGAGAATACACGGATATCGCGAAAGACATGTTATGGCATCCCCGTTCATTGCGTTGCATTGTTTCTGCTTGGACAGGGATAACTGACAGCGAAGAGGAGGAAGAAAACGTGACAGGGCTTATTGACGAATTCATGGACTCGCAATTTCCACATGCAGAAGCCACTTCTACGTCTGGATCTAATACAAGGAAAAGAAGCCTTAATAATAAAGTCGAAAATGAGAGCAAAAAAGTAAAAAGAGGAGAAGTTTACTTCACATTGCTTGAAAACGTGTCAAGTAGACTATTTTCAGAAAATCATTTGTTGGATGTTTCTGTAAGAGATGTGTCATGTCACCACAAAAACCCCAGAATTAGCTCACATTTTTCTTCTGATTTCATTTCACGTAACATTGAAGGTTGTTGTAAACCATTGGCTGCAGATGATAATTTAATATCTTTTATGAGTCGGATGGGAAAGGGGGATCGATACAAAATGGCTTTTGATAGTTATGCTGACACTAATCGGATTAAATATTGGCATGCGGGATCATTTCGTGTTTATGTGGCACGCAAACCCAAAATGGGAACAGACATGCAATTTATGGATTTGCCTTTAAATGAACAAACAGAGGACTTAGTCCTTAACATGATTAAGTATTATGGTCATGCATCTAACCTTGTCTACGTGAAGTTATTGGTATGTGCATGTATGTACCGTCTCAAAGATTATGAGGTTAATGGGGTTGTATTTAAGGCAGATGCAGAAGTCTATAGTTTGTCTTATCGACAAACCGACTCGTTCCCTCCAATGCTAACAATCTTTAAAAAGACGGCAGATGCATTGACTTTGTTGAACATGAATGTAAAGAGGGACATTCCGTTTTTGGTCTTCTACATAATAGCTTGTTGGGAGAAAAAACGGTTGCCAAAGGAAAATTTTTTAAAGTTGTTTGCCGGAATTCTTAACTGTACTATCGATTCAGAATTGCAAGATTTTGAAATTGAGAAATTTTGAATATGGAGAAGGATAACGATTTACTTGTTGTTAGGGAAAACGAAACCATCCCAATGCCAAAAAGGGCAACCCACGATTCGGCTGGCATTGATTTATACAGGTAAACTCATGTGTGTTCATTCAGATTTCAAAATTTTAAAAATTTTCCTTTTTAATCAAAATTAGTCCAAATGACATCTCTATTACCCCTGGTAATTTCGCTGTGGTATCTACTGGCTTAAGAATGTTACCTCCAAAGGGTACATACATTCGAATTGCAGCAAGATCTGGCTTAGCCATTCAATCTGGTTTAATGATCGCAGGTACATTTAAATAATTTATATCATACTATTATTTATATCTAACATGCAATTATGATTTTAAAACTAGGAGGAGTAATCGATCCGGATTTTCGAGGCACTATTAATGTGCTTCTGCTAAATGCCGGAAAAGATGAAGTTAAAATTAAGAAGGGGGAAAAATTTTGTCAGTGCATTTTGGAAAAATTCAAAAAGTGTGAAATTCATGAAGTTGATGAGTTAGATGACACTGAGCGTGGGAGTCAAGGCTTTGGGTCTACTGGTAAATAAAACACATAGTGATTGAATGAGTAAATGAAACAGCATTCGATACATTATAAAATTATAATGATGTAGATGTAGAGTAAGTAATATAAATGATTAGTAGAACTTATGAAATTTTGCAAGTTTTTCGGGGGAAAAACCTGCAAAATTTCATAAGTTGTACTATTCATTTTTATGCATTGGTGTAAAAATGATGTAACTATGTAGATGAACAAATAGAAATAAAGAGCATTCCAAAAATCAATGATTTGACGTAACTTTATTTACATGCAATTAAACAAATTACATTGATTCATTACACTTCCACGAAATAAATAGCATCTTCAGGAAAGCAATGTAACCGTACTCTACAATTATTTTTTTGTTCTTGTGTTAAGTCTATAACAATTTCACTATAAGGAATATTACAACATGCATCATATGCACGCTCTAAAGATAGACATTTCTTTCCTCCTCCTAATTGATACGATAAATGTCTTAAAAATGATTTATCTCTAGGATTGTTTTTTATGATTAGATAGTGACTTCCTAGTGTTATAGGTCTTATCCCTTTTGCAAAAAAATTTTGTGTGACAAAACATATAGTAATGCCAAGATGATGGGAATCACGAATGACAGCATTATAAACATTTTTATTTTCTGATGATTCATGAAGTAAGTCATCGAGAATGTAGAAAACGTTGTCGTCTGAATCATTTTCAAAAGATGGTATCCCCTGGTGGAATTTTACTGCCTTATGAGATTTTGAAATTTCATCAAAGAGTTTCGGTTGGTTGATGGAATAACAATAAACCACTCTGTCTAAAGGCTTATCAAAAACTTCATCGGATCGCATTAACAATTTTTTTAATAATGTTGATTTACCACTTGATGAGTTTCCACTGAGCGTGATGACACTTGGAGTTTTAAATTGATAAGAAAAATCTTTAATGTGATTAGCTTCATCCATGGTTTTAGTCTGAGTCTAATTCATCAGTGTCATTCGTATTTATAGCATTGGTGTACAATGGTATCTCACGATGCCCATACGCTAACGTTTTTATGTTTCCGGGAAGGAGGAATCGTTTTACATCAAAGGCATTAACGCATTTCGTTTGGATTGGATGAAATACAGCCTGGGAATAGTCCATGTACTGACAATCTTCTTCCAGACTCTTTTTTGAAATTCCTTTTCCTTTTTTCTTAACAAAAATTGTATGATTACATATATCTGTAAACCTTGCTTCATTGTGTTTGACTGCTTTAATCGCATACAGTTTCGGTTTACAAAATACGACACTAGAAATAAAAGAATCTGGATATTCGTCCTTGAAATAAAACAACTTTTTTTTATGAGAGGGATTGTGATATTGACCAAAGAAAGGATGATACTCTGGGTAATCTGAGGCATCAAAAAATCGGTCATGCAAACATTTCATGTCATCGTACAAGTTTTCCGTGTATACAAGCGCACAGTAACTGTCGGTATCAGTAAGAATAATTGAATGTTTGTTTTTGTAATAAGCTGTAAAAAACTGGTGGTAAAATGTATGCATAATGTTTTTGCTCGTTTCCAAAATTATACTTCCGTTTATAATTGGTCTATTCATAACTATATGTGTCTTTCTTAATGCAACTAAAGCCAAGTCATGCGCTTGGCCTCTCACTTTTATTGGTAGAATACGTTGAGTAGTTGGTTTACGCAGATAGTAACTCATTTGTTCTCTACTTCGTATAACCTTAACAGTTGTACGATTTCTCAGGTTTTCGCACATTTTACCAAAACACGTGTTTGCTAATCCCTTGAAAACTTCCGATTCAGCTTTACTAGATGAGTTTTGTCGTAATAGGTTTAAATGTAAAACGTAGGGCTTCAAGTATGCGGATTGCTTGTATCGTAAAACTCGATGAATTTTTTTAATTCTCATTCCTCGTTGTATGTATATTTGCAATGTCATGAAGTGACATACATACGCTGTTCGATCGTTCAAATCAGCAACTAACCTGTCAGTTAGAATGCTTTCTGGGGAAATTTGTAATGCCTCGCAGAATTCCTTTTGTAGATCACTTAATTCATCATAAACTACTTTTCTTTTTACTGGTGCAGGGGGAAACGCATTAAGTTCATCATGCTTCTCTGCTGGAAAGTATGCATCGACAGAAAAAAAATACCCAAATGGTCCATTTGGATCTAATTGTAATATAAATTCTTCCTTTCTACTTTGAATCATTTTCATAAAATCATCGTCAGCCCATCTATATTCTCCAACACACAAAGGTAGAGTTTGTGCAGAACAATATAGTGAGTTGGCATCAATAAGAGTCAACCAACTTTTCGGTCTTAAGGGATCGTAGCCTGGTGTCATTGGATTGTTGGCAGTCGCAATTTTTAGATCGCCTCCACTAGAATATCCTCCCCTTAAACTACACTCAACAAAGGCTAACATGTTTATGTCCTTGATTAATTCGATTTTTGCCTTTGTAAAGCGTAACGCGCAGTCAAGACTTGTCATAGGGAGGCTAAAGTTCCATGCAGGATCGATCTTAAAGTTACTGTATATAGTTTTTCTATACTTTGTAAAAACATCTGCAAGAACGCATACATCAAGCATGCAATACAGCTCACACCATTCAACCAAATTGCTTATATTTAGTTCTCGCCACAATGTCTGTGCATTTTCATAGCTAATTGGATCAACATGTCCTTGCGTAAGATCATTTTGAAATTCAGACACGGAAGGCAGTTGTGTACATCCATACATTCTTTGAAGGGAGGTGCAGTAATTATAAGGAAAAATGGATTTCCCCAAAAGTAAATCTATGTTATTACCAACAAATTGAAACACTGAACGGGTTACGTTGAAATCACTAGCAGTGTTTAGTGTCTTTCCAAGTGTATCAAGGCTATGTGACAAATGTGAAAATGAATCTAGCACCCGAACATGCTTACCAAGCATTAGAGCAATTATCTTTTCTGTACTTTGAGCTATAATGTCAACTTTGTTCACTATCTCATTTGTTGCTGACGTCAACAAAAAGTGCATATCATAATTTTTTGCATTATGTAGGAATATGTTAATCAATTTCTTTTGATTTGCTTTTAAGTTACAATCTCTGCAGGCCAAAAACTCAAAGTTGAAATGACCGTTTTCGTCAGGAACATGTGAATGATGTCTGACAGGATCATCTTGCAGCGTAAAAGACCTTTCACAAAATCCGCATGAATAATTCACAATTTCTTCGCGCCTTTCTCTCAAATGCTCAATTTCGGGTGGTATATTATCCATTTGTAACCTTGCCTGTCTTTCCCAATCCTTCATTATAGAAATTAAATCATCTGCTAAGCTGAGAATTTCGATTAGCATTTGTTGCACTATGTTTTCCTCTTCTTCTACAGCAGTGTAAACCTTTTTTGCTATAATTTCGCCGGTGTGTGACACACATATCCACGCATATGTACATGGAAAATGTTCCTGATATTTTTTAGTGTTAACATGAGACTGGTTTGTTAGGGATATGGGCAAAAGTATGCTCTCAATGTCAGCGTAAAATACGAATGGCATTTTTAACATACGATAATAATTGTCAAATTTCAAATAATCATTATCCGGAAAATCGACACGTTGAGGAGCAGTTTGAGAACATAATTTTACATGTTCTTCATACGAAGATCCAAATGAAAAGAAACATGAGCGACATATATTTTTTACATTTCTCCGACCAGGTTTGGCAAAAAATGAATACAAGTTTGTAATTAAACAAAAATGATAACCTTGATCTCCAGGAACCATTAGTAAATCAATCATAATAGGTTTTTCTTGTGTTTCCATATGAATAGGAACACATGCTCCACGGATGCGTCTACACAAATCCTTTCTTTGTCTATAATTAGTATCAAAATCAGAAACGCTGCTACTTTCTGACTCATCGTCTGAATAACTTTCCTGTTCAAAATGCTGCTGTCTGTCTAAGTCATATTCAATTATTGATAATCCAATATTAGGATTATTTCTTTTAAAACGTCGAATTTGTGAAAGATTAAACGGCATTTCTATTCCATCCCAATTAACTCTTCCGTTATATATTTTTCCTCTGTAAAAATTATTAGACTCTAATGTTCTTTTTCGATGAACGGATTCAACCTCATCATAATACAGTTTTGCTATTACGCATTTTTGGAAGCATCGACCATCCTCACTCGGCGGATTGATCAAAGTGTGTGACTTCCTACTTAGTTCATCAGGCAATATTGTGTTCATTCCTACAACTAGCGGATGGTACTCGGAGATTGTCATATTAAATCCTAAAATTTTATCTTATCTCCACCCAGACCCATTTCTTTCATAACGCTCGATTCGTTCATTAAAAACTTCACGTGACGTTTGAACAACAAATTCAATGTCATCTATTTGATTTACAGTCATTAAAAATCCATGAAAAAAAGGAAAGGAGTACCTCGTGAATCCATCATTGTCTTGACGAGAAAATTGAAGTTCAACAGTGAACTGTATACGAAACAATTTATACTGATGAAGAAAACTTTTCATTATATCTCTTATTTGATTTCCTAACGACATGAAAACTGATTCAATATCATACACGGTAACATCATTAAAATTTGCTTCATACACGCTGATGAGTTCATCAAAAAATGTGTTTGTCAGTGTCAAATTTAAACTGCTTCCCTGTCCTCCTATTTGCTCTAAAGGTCGGGAATAAATGTCTGGATGAATGGTATGCAAATGTGTTTGCAAATCACACATTGCAGGGAAACGTATAAAGCATAAACGGCAATACCTATCCCTAAGATCTTCGTATCTCAAGTTTCTTTCAGCAAGTGCTGCGTCTGGCTGTGTTTCTTCTTCAGACGATGAACTATAGTTTACTAGCCGGGGCCTCAATCCATGTGTAAGAAACTCAATTTCATCTTCAATATTTTGAAATTCAAGTGGCTCCTCTGGAGCAGCATCGTTAGGTTCTGCAAACCAACAGATTTACTGTAGAAATTATTTTAAATCTCATTAAATTATATATTACCTCTGCAGGAACACGTGTATTGATGACATTGTTGACACAAATGCAAGTTTCGAATATGTTGTATAAGTTGCAGGGTACTCTCAGACTGGAAGTCACAGGAAGGACAACGGTATTCACGTAACTCAGTTGCTTCACATTGCCCCCCATGATATCTTCTTTTACAGGTGCTATCATAACATGTATGTAAAATTTCTATATGATTCAGTAATAAACCAATTGAATCACATGAGAAATTCTCACAAATGAAACAGGAAAACATTTTTACTTGTTTCAGCAAAACTCTTATTCACACTGGCATTTATTTTTTCTTTTTCGACTGTTTAGTGAGGTGCTCAACATAATTTAATTATCTGCTTAATATGATATGTATATGTTGAGCGAAACATAATTCAATTATCTGCTCAATATGTTATGAATACTATATGTAATACATTTGTCATGAATCATCATGATTCCTCATCAACGTTATGATTCTTCATGAATTATCATGTTTCTTCATGAAACGTTATGATTCTTGAAGCATCATCATAAAACGTTTAATTTTAGAGGTAAAACGTTCTCCTTTAATATGATTACGTTTACAGACAAAACGTTAATCCTCTAACTGGAGGAAAGGTCGCGCGCTTGGAGGGCTTCTCCCAAAGCCTCCACATAATCCCCAAACTGGTGTATTGGTCTGGCCTGCATACTACTACTTTGATTTATTCAAATGCCGTTTCATTCTCAATTTAACTCATGAAGAGTACATACATCAATGTCAGATTTCAATTTGCAATTCGATTCAAATTACAATTTAAACCTTCTCAACATCAACATTCTTCATTCCAATTATTTGTCTTTTTCCGTTGTATTACATCATAGCATTATGAAATGATCACATTTTAAAAAATGTTCATAGTCTTTTACCATTAAAATACATTGTGACTTGTCGATATTGAGATGTAAAATAGCCGATACTGTACTGTACTGTGAGTTATAAAAATGTATGTGCAGGTGGAGCAAAAGCCAAATATAATTTCAGGAAATGACATAATGTATTTATCAAATAAAGTGATTCAAGAGGTAATCATTGGGCAGAGTCCCAATATTTAGGTACATATATTTAGCCAACAATCACAATGTGAGCGAAATAAAAAGACTTGTTCAATTTTTGTAATCCTATCTTCGTAAGACCACATTAGAGGTATTATTAAAAAAATGCAAATAGATAAGTAGAATAAAGTATAAATCGAGTGTCATCAATTAGTAGGGATAATGAAGTGGGCCTGATTTTATAAATTCCAAGATTTGCAACAAGATTGAGTTCATTCAGAAGTGTATGATAAAATTGAGGACATAATAATGAAATGGTACAAATCACAGCTAGAAACTGTTTAGGAAATAATAGTAAGTGCAAGAAATACAACTCCAATCGGAGTATGAGGAACTGGCTAGGTGCTCTCGGTATTTATACCTTTCGTTGGAGACCTGCCCGTATGCCTCATATCGGGTTCCTTGGAAAACATAAAAAAGGACAATAAAAGACATTCACAATATAACGAGTTCTTCCTACGAAAAATATTTAACCGAGTGGCAGTTTTGGCCAGGCTTGGCGCTGGGCAATAATCACGGGGTGGACAATATAATATTGTCCGGACAATAATGGGCCATATCAAA
>JAHZNI010004224.1:0-14942 GCA_027744415.1 Seira ritae | reverse complement strand
CATTCATTCATTCAACTTTTTTGGGAATAGGATTGATTGACGGATTGATACGAAGGTGCCTCAGTTTTAGCAGTGAAACTTGTTTTCAGTTTCTTTGAATTCGAAATTCGATTAAATTTTCAGGTCATTGGAAAATAAGTAGAACGAATTTTAATTTATCTGTCATCAGTGTTTACTGTGTTTCAATATGTGAAAATACACTTAAATATTTTTTGGACAAAATGAAAGTATTTTCCGCTTTCCGTGCCATAGAAAAATTTGGCAAAGGAATTCACCAAAAACTTTGTAAAATATCTTGTGGGCACGAGAGACGAACGCAACGTATGGAATAAATCAATAAGAAATTCTTAAATTATGGAAGAAAATTACAGCTTATAGGATTCTCATGGTGATCATGATGATGATATGAGTGAATGTGATGTGGTGATGACTCTCTAGTCTCTAGCAATTTGAAACACCCACGCTGAGCCTGAAACGTAATATTCCTTCTACATACTTTGTGGGCTCTTCATTGTTGACACTAAACTGTAAACTCTGCCTTTCAAAAACAAAATATTCCATAAGGAAAATTTTTTCTATAGAAAAAAATTAATTTACCGTTTCATTCTACACATCTCGAAAAAATTCTTGTTCAGCTCAGGTAAATAATAGTAATAGTAATGATAATGATCCTCTCATCATATCATATCAGTTTTGGGGGGAATTCGCATTGTATTTTCTCCCTTTCCACGAATCCATATAGCGCAATTGGCAATTATTTGCTCACGCTCGAAGAGAAGTTTTTGAAAGGATGCGATAGTGATGATATGATATGATGCGACCTGGTCCTAGCTCTCTTGGTACCAGTACCAGCCCACTTTTTCAATAGTGTTATTCATTCAGAAAATGAAGGTTTCTTTCATATATGTATACTTATGCATATAAATTTGCAAAGAAGAAAAAAAAATCTGTCAAAAAATATCAAAGTTTATTCTTCCAAATGTCCAAGTGGGGAGAAGCGTTGCATTTGTGAAAAGCCGAGGAAAGAGTGAATGTTCGCGTATCTCTAAATTGTACATGTATCCTTCTTTAACCCTTTTCATGCGGGGGTAGTTTTAGGGCAATAAGATGATACCTAGTAATGGAATGCAAAAGCTTCAATAGTAGCGGATGTGTCGTTAAAATGTATCTGTGTGTGCGCAAGTATTAGTATTAGCTTATACAACACCGAAAACGATTCCCTTCTTTTAAAAAATATATTATACTATTTTACTGAGCTTGAAGAGCTTTTAGAACTTTTTTTCGCAAGCCATTGACATGTGATGTGGGCGGTGAAGAACGAATTCTGTAAAAATAAGGAATCATTCCTCTATTGATGATATAATGGAAAGGGAAAATATGCATCTTCTTAAAGTGTGAGTGTGTTAAGAAAATATTGACCCGACTGCAAAATGTGTCTTTGAAATTTGCAACGATGACAAAGAAATTGCCAGATTCAACTCTAGAAACCAAAAAATGAATTGGGAATGGTGATGTATTTTTTAAGGGAAAGGCTTGATCTCAACTTGCACACATGGATTTAGATGTTTTTGGATAATCAGGAATAAAGTACAACTTAAAAATTGATAATATGCTATTGAAAGGACGAATGAATTAAATTAAATTGAATTATTTTTTTGGCGCAATGATGCTCAATAAATCCTGTTTGAAATATCCTTAATTCATCTGTCAAGCCATTTTAATTCTATTGCAGTTGTACTGAAATCATTAAGATTATTATAGCCACACAGACCTCTCTCTAGACTTAGATAGATTAGATATGGGCAATTTAGTAATGGCCTCGTTCTCTGAAATAAGTAGTATGCAAATTTTATTCTAATTACAATCTGTATTTTTTCTAAGTACAAGCCGCTTATTTCTATTGTGACCAGAAATGAAAGGTGACACAACAGGTTTTTAAATTTTTTCAAAATTTTATCGAAGGCGCATCCTCAAAATTTTAAAGAGCCTTTGAATCCATTCTGATTCCTGAGTTTTAGCCTTACGCCTACACGTGCTATTTTTAGAGGGAAAAATATAATTGAAGACAACATAGCGTCTCCTTAGTTAGCACCTCTCACCAAGTCTAAGTCCAACAATCCAAATCCAACCCTTCTTCTGCATCAATCAGAGAAGAAGGACCTCACCAGTGCCTCATAATAGAAGTGAATTGGTTTGAATGAATGGTTATCTCGATCTAAAATGGAAGATGAATGAAAAAAGAATGAGAATGAACTTTTATAATTCCTAATGCATTTTGCGCTTTCCTCCGCTTCCATTCCAAAAACGGATGCCTCATTAGAAGTCCTTCAAAAAAAATATTATCTTTTAATGTTTGTTTCAAAAACCAAGCCAAAATAAAAGTTTTTTTTTCCTCTATAGTCCATTTTATGGATCATTGTTGTGCAATTGGTAATTAATTACATTACATTATGTGTGCTTACATTAGTTATGAAAGTTTTTCGAAAAATATACAATATTTATATAAATATTACGAGGTAAACTGTTGCTGCTGTTGAAGAGAAAAATTTCCCAAGTACAAATAATGCGCACGGACTTACACATATCATGTGTCGTTTTTGCAGTAAGTTTGCAACTTGCACTCTATCATACTGAAACTATTAGACACGGAATATTTCATGCAGGACTTTAACCTGGCTGAGTCATTTCATGAAGGAGGTTTTACTTATCAAACTGCATCTTCAGTTTCAGTAAAAAAAAAATGAGTTACGGTGGCCGTAGGAAAAAAATGTATGTATGACAGCTCCTAGAATCTAGAAACCTTTCTTCTTTGTGAAGAAATGTTTCTCATTTTCTGCTCTGACGCAAACAGCGTAATAATATGTATCCCTGCTGCCAATAAGTTCATTAGACGGATTATTAAGACAGAAAGAGTGTAATATTTTTTTTGGTAGACATAAGCTGATGTTGTAAAATTTTAATAAATAAAATGAACCTTCTCCGAGAAGACTCGGGACACGCTTTAACACAATTTGTATGCATTTGTACAGTATAATCTGCAGTTGTAAATTACCCCGCACTCCAAATTTGGGTTGAATGTTGGAAGCACGGATATAAATTGAGATTTAAAATTATTATGTCATATTATTCCATTCGTCCCGATGTCACCACACTTGATAATTTTTTAAAAACAAACAAATAAAATCTCTAATTTCCCTAGTCAGCCATTTCGACTTTTCAAACTTAAAATTAGTCTTAGAAACGCAGAACTTTACTTATTTAATTTTATTCCATTTTTATGCCATCTATAAATGAGTAATTATGCAGTGCATTCCAATTTGAATTTAACCGCTTCCTCTCGACCGTTAAAACAGTAAAGCTTGCTCAGGTCTATTTTAATATAAGTAAAATTATATTATTGCTTTAATGATGTTACAGTACTGAGAACTGACAGCATCTAAATTTGAAAGGTTTAAGAACATCATCATCGATCTATTTTTATGTACATATGTAAATCTAAATCACTTTGACTTGGTCAATCGAGCGAAAAGTTAAAGTAGGCAAACAAGACATTGTATCCGTAATGTAATGCATTACTCAACTTAATTATGTATGTACCTAGTTAGGTCAAAGAAAGAATAAGATGGAGAAATCAGTATTTATCTGTAGTTCAGTTTGTTTAAAAATGGGGAAAATGATGATTACGTTACGGGTCTCCCTTGTTTGTACTTCGAACATGCAAATAAATAAGATCGACAGTCAGTCCCTCCTTGCTTTTAACTGAATAGAATAGGTTCATTTCATGTTATGCAGGCCAATTTTAGAGCTCAATTTCTCATTTCCTTTCTATTATAAACTTGCTGCCTACCAACTTAATAGATCGCAATTTTCTCCTATTCAATCTCACGGAAAATTAAAGCTGTATTTTAGCCACTGACTGATTTCCTCTTCAACAAATTACCATTTCCATTTAATCCATTTCGAAAGGGCATACTAACGTTTAAAAGAAGCCATCAAATCAATAGTTTATTACGAGCGTAATAGCACTGTACTACTACTACTTACTTGACTATTGCTGCATATTTACGAGCTGGCAATTTAAATGAATCCAAAGCGCAAACTGTTACAGTATGGCATAAAGTCTTCAAGAAATATCGTTTCTGCATCCATATCCAAATATCCGGAAACATGTCTTTAGTCTACTCTGCATTATGTGGCTGGGACAAAAATCTCGAAATCAAAATTGCTTAAAAACGACATATTCCTTGTGAATTAAATTCCTTTCTTTCTATCTTCAATCACAAGCATCATTGTTGACTTGAGTTTTCCCAAGGAAGTTAGAAGACAAAACAAACAAACATCACATTATAATTTAGTACGTATATCTATTTGCCTTCGTAACTGCAGTCTTTGGACTTGATCATTAGCCGCTTCTACGTTGTTGTAACTTGCAAAATGCATATAAATATATTACATAGCAGCAGCAGTATCAGCAACCTGCCAATTTCCGCATTACCAAATGCACAAAAAAAGAAGCCAATTACTGTCGCTATTTCTATTACTACACTTTCCTCATCTAAAAAATCTACTCCATTTTATTCTTTCATCGCCAATTTAATCGAATACGCATAAGCATTTTTGCCATTTCTTAAATCGGTTTAAAAACTGAAGCAAATGCATAGGCTGCTCGCCTAAACCCTAATAAATCGCTTAGCTTTTTCAATTTAAGTGCCTACTTCCATGAGAAAAGAACGAGGCTGCTCCTGCAGCTTATCATTAGTATAGGTACACTCGAATGAATTCCATTTTTGAAGGCAATTAATCATGTTTTAATAATGCCTTTTTACCTCCTGAAATAAATTTATTAATATGACGGTAACCACAAACAAGTATGTAGTTCATCTCATAAAAAATAAATAATTATTTTTTTCTACAGGAAAAAAACTATTTCAGTTCAGTTGATGATGATAACAAGTCGGAGACAAATAGTAATCAATAAAGCCATAATAAAATTTGTGTGTAATGAATGGTGTGAAGTGTGCGAGCCTTAAATGGCTCATTTATTTATTTAAGTGCTCGCCAAAGACAAAGCCAAGTCAATTGTTCCTATCTCCACTCTTGAAGTGCATAATTATTATTTTTCTCTATTCATTCATTTGATTTGAAAAACTGCTTAGTTGCATAGGTTCATGCATGTTTTGAAAGATGCAATCTTTAATGCAGAGGAATTGTACAACATATTATGTGCATGTGTACAGGCATGCGTTCCTCCGTCTCTATTTCTACCTAGGTATTTTAAACGTGCACGCATCCATTAATTAAAATATTTCTTGGCTTGCGCACCTACTACCTACCACCTGTCTCCAATTTACAAATTTTTTATTGCTGATTTGAATGATTTAAAAGGAATATATTTCATTTCCTAAAATTCTTTTTAGACTAGACTTAAAGGCGATGTTTAAGAAAATGAGTAATTGCTATACTGCTGCTTTCGCAATTTTTGTTTACGAGCTTCAAAAGCGAGCAAGTAATAATGCTTGCTTTGTGGTTGGACTAATCCATTTTTTTAGGTTGAGAAAGTCCAAGTCTTTTTTTTAGAAGATCATTGGTTTCTATAATGCTAGTTCACTTACATATTATTTGTGTGCGATTGGTAGGTTATCTAGGTAGTGCAGAATGTTTTTTTAGACTGTATGTGGTTGAAAATTAAAAATCTTGAAGTTTTTGCTGAAAATGAAATTGCAAGGCGGACTTGTCTACAGTATGTAATGTTACAGGAAAGGAAAATCATGCAGAAAGTTAGAATTACTACTAAAAATTCCATTGTCCAGCCAGTAATTAAATTGAAAATATGCATTTCCTGTTTTTCCTATGCAATTATTTTTGGTGGTGTTGTATTCGAGGTCGCTGATTACAATATAAATTTAACAAATTTTTATTCTCAAGTATCTACTTTCCTTGTGAACTGAAAAGAAACTGATGAATGCGTGCTGTGCATACCCACTTTATTGTGCATGTAAATCAGCAATGTCTGCAATCTGACGGGGAAATTGAGGGAATAAAAGTTGGTGAGGACCTCGGCACTCTGTATCGTATTCAACGACATTTAATGTGCCATACAAGCTGTTTTTCGGACAAATATGGGACAAAATGGGCTACATATTTTGGTTACCGTCAACTTTTTTCCGAATCAGCAATACCCATGCATGTTCATTTAAATAAAACTCCCTCAATTACTTATTCCCCGTCCCAATTCACAAATTTTGTTTTGTTGACTCGAATTAGATTTTATTTCTTTTATTCGTTTCCTTCTGTAGCGTTGTTTCTTGGGCAAGGCTCACCTTCCATTTGGTTTCGGCCATTTCAAGGTTCACTCAAATTCTAATTTATTTTCTCCTTTGCAATTTTATGTTTTAATGCTCCTTAAAATATTCTCGTTCTCTTCCTTCCTCAAAGTGGGGTAGACGTAGTAGTATAACAGTAGTTTAGTTGTTCACTTTATCATATCAAATCAATTGTATATTGGCATGCAAATAAATGTGCTTGATACTATTTTTTAAAAACACCATCCTCTAGATTCTTCAAACCTCTTCTCGTGATTTCCCGAGATGATTAATGCTCAATCGTAATTAGCAGTAATATGCCATAAAAATAATTTGAACGATTGGCTGACTTGGTTGGGCTGGGTTTTCGACGCGGCGGATGAACCAAAAAAATAGATTGGAGGAGTAAATACATATAGAGGCACTTGAAAAGCTCTACTTAAAAATTAGAAATAGAAAATTCGTCTAAAGTACTACTGCAGCTCATTCAATATTCACTCCTGTTGATCCAATCCATCCGAATAACATCATTGTTTTTGTTATCGCTTCAGTTCAAGAGAGAAAAATACACTATAAATTTTACAACCTACGAGTACAGTGCAAAGGTTGCAAAATTCTCATTTTTTTCATTCTTTCTGGCCTGGCTAATTTCAACCTCTCTTCCTTTTTTCAGAGAAGTTCTGTTCTCTCCTCTTAAAATTTGACTTTGTGCTAATGTAAGTTAAGGTGCAATTTAAAACCTTGATTGATTTGATTTACTTGAATAAAAGTTAGTACGCAACAATTACAGGCTTCATTTCAATACAAATTGCATTTAATTGTTGTTTGTTCTTCACTCAAATCATGTTCTTTCACAACAAGGGAAAAATTTAATCCAATTCAAATTTGTTTTCAAACTCTGAAAAGAAAAAAAATCCGAATATATCTATTTTTCTTATTCAATTTTGTTGTTCCTCTCTTCTGGCTAAAAAAAAGTATTTTTATGCATGATTTATGATTTCTAAATTGCTTCTACAACATCACATCGCAAGCTGAAGTCATGAGCTTAAAATGAAATCAAGGTTGTTTCTCTTGTTCTTATGTCATGTCATCATGTCGTCTTAGCATAGGCTTTTTTCACGAATAAATTCGCAATTAATAGTTTTCAAAATAGTAAATCTACAACAGTAAAATTCCTTCATGATCAGCACGACGAGCAAGCTATAAAACCGATTCAAACAAAGGCCCACGTATGCATATGCAAGCAATGTATCACACAACAACATAGGTAATCATGTAAATCAATACGTATGTGTAAAATACTTGCTCGCGCAAATCTAAATCCAATCCAAACCCAAAACGCGATTTTTTGGTTGAGGAAGGAACCCTAAAAAATCATCGTTGTGGAACAAACACTGATACAGATACACAATGCATAGATTTTTAGCAGAGATAATCATATATATTTTTTTCAATATAATTACCTACAAAGTGAACTATATTTTTCCCTAATAAGTCCAAAGTGCCATATAGCATTTTGCTATGCACAGGATGAAGTTGAATTTTACGCTATCGTTAGACTTGCCAAACAAATTTAATGCAGGTTTTCTCTTCATTTGAAAATTCGCATTAATTGGATTAAATAACCCAGGGTGGTTTCCATTTAAGTTTCTGTAGAATCAGAATGTGCCCATAGACGAGGCAGTCTGAGGTATAATTTTCCTTAAAAAAGTCTTCTTCCTGAGCCAGACTTTTTTCAAATAAAACGAAAGGAGCGTTCCTATGCAAAACGATTTTTTTGCAGGTTCAAATATTTTGCAAAATCAAAATGAATGTAATAACATGCAAATAACACATATGTATTTACACATTTTTAAAAATTTTTATTGCATATTTTAGACAAGTGTAATTATTGAAGTGTTACCGTTACTCTGATGGAAATCTGCGTGAACATTGAACATGACTGAAAATTGCGTGTAAGCAAGCAAGCAACAAATATACTCTATAAGATCCATCCCAAAACAACACTTTGTATTTTTTCCATTACAAATCGTTCCATATAATTCCTCAAAACTCATGCATACCCAGACCAACACCCTTGCAGACCAATAAATTTGTACTAGTATTAGATATAACTGGGGGAAATCAAAATCCTAAGCACGAGACGTGATATCATACTCATCATGATTCACTCACTCACGGTCGTAAAACTAGCTCTTTACTTGTTTCATTTTAATTCATCCAAACATAAAAATGACTATATTTCTAATCCTAATATGAAAACATTTATGCCGTAACAATTGCAATTGGATTTTTGTAAAAAAAAATAATGTGGTTGCAATTCGTATTCGCATATATGTATTGTGTATGTGCTGAGCTTTTGTGTCTCGTCTCTTCTCTTGCAAATTTTTTTGCTCAACTTCACATTGAACTCGAGAACTTAAAAATGACATGGAATGCGAATGGCGGCAAATGGAAGTGCACTAATACTAAATGTAATTATGGAGTGATTTTCACCGTGACTGCGGCTACCACGGTACAACGGTTGAATCACAATATCTAAATCTAACTTAATAGCCAAAAAATAAAACAAAAAACAAAACTTTTTGATTGTTAAGCATGTCATTACTTTGGTTATCTTAAAAGTTCTAGTCGAATGGAAAAAACATGCACAGACTGTAGGCTTATTAGATCGTTTGTAAAACTGAAACTACATGAGCATGTTCATGTTGAGAATGCATTTCGCAGCTAATTACATGATTCACCGTTTAAGCTACATCCATGCGATGATGTTGTCAACGACTGCACCATACCTACTCGCTTGATACGCTAGTCGAAATCAATTACTGGAGCGGGTTTTCAGAGAATCAGAATTGATACAATGGATGGATGAGGATGCATAAGGGGACATTCACATCAAACGTAACGCAAACATTCTAATGCTTCAGACCACCTACCCACCCATGTAAAACGCACTTTTACATTAACGGTTTAATGGACTGTCACGCTGCACCGACCGACCACCTCCCACCTACCATAAATTCAAACATTTAATGTGAATGGCCCCTAAGCTATATTATTATGTCGTACAGCAATAAAATAAACAGGCGACTAATAAAATACTTTTCGTCGTTTCGATTCTAACCACGCTGAGGAGGGCTCAAGATTCATGACTCTATCCGTGACTCCGTTTTTTCTTTCGCAATCGGGACGCTCAAGAGTAATTAAATCATATTTGACTGCATTACTATAGAGATTGGACGTTTTGTTGACATTTGAATAGAATGCGCAGGACATTCAGTTTTTGAATTTTGGCGCGCAAATGTAAACAGATTCGAGTACATACTCACTACTCACGGAAAGCTCGAGCAAATTCGCTAAAATAAGCTATACTTATACCTTCGGGGCTTCAGTTTGCGACTCTGATTAAGTTGCATGCAAATGAAATGTTGGAATGAAAATTTGAACAAATTTTGGAATCTTTCTAGGCATTGAAAGCTTTCTGGTTGATATATTTGGAATGCAAACAGACATACGGACGTTGACGACAGTTTAAGAAAAAATATATATAATTTTCTATAATGACATTAATGATGACGATGATGATGCATCGAGGTGGTGACGTTGATGTGGCATCGCGTTACAATATTGTCGCTAATGCAAATCTTTGTACTTCCCCCGTACTTGATAATAATATTATGATTACAGGAATTTTTTTCTTCATCGCAAAGCCTTATCTAAATCTTCAGAGTTGAGTCAGTTGAGACAATTTTTAGACTTAATGCTATTGCGGGAAAAAGGATGGGATGCGAGATAAACTTGAAAGCAATTATTATTATTGTTGTTGTTCATAGAGTACCCCTTTCCTTAAGTGAGTGGGTTGAACATTGAAGGCAATTATAAAAGTCATTTTAAAAAAAATTACTGAGAGAGCTCGGCTTTGACTCGAGTGTAATGGTTACTTCGGCTATTGTTTCAAAATTGAAATTTCCTCATCTTATTATTTGTCAAAGTCATTAATATGTAAATACATACAGAGAAAAAATTACTGACTCTCTTGTTAATTTTAATGATCCCCCTTGAATCAATAAGTTTCCCTTTTACAGTTACGATATGTATATATATCGTATGGCTTATTAAGAAGTCTCATCAAAATCTGACAAAAATAAAATCGACAGAGTAAACAATGGAAAAATATAATGTAACCCAGATTTCTAGAAAACAATTAAAGGAGGGGGTGAATCAAGCCTACCTATATCAGATCTGAGACTGGTATGTATGGTCGTTTCAGAAGATAAATCGTGAGTAATTCTATATGTAGCCAGTAGTCCTTTCTCCGAATTTTCCTTTTCGTGAAATAGCATTTTTTATGAGAAGATCAAACATACGCAACGCAACCATTATCTACCCGTAAAATTACGAGCGGCTCATTTATTTTTTAAACGAAATTTTAAAGTTATGATGGAACTCGTACACTTTTTCAATTCGATCGACAAACCATTTTTCAGAGGCAACGTAATATTTAATATCATATTATGCTGCTAGGTTTCTGCTGAAAAAAGGCATCTTATACGAGCGCGGCGTCCATTTTTAATTTCTTATAAATCCAGAAACTATTTTAACCTTCAGATTTGTAATGATAATTGCCAATGGCGGACATCTGTTCTGACTTTTGAAGACATGTAGGTTCAGCTAGAATTTGCGATGCAAGATTTTTTAAATTCTAAAAATCTTCTCTCCCCTTCACCTTTTGATTGCTGACAGGCAAGCCACGCACTAGCTAAAATTAATGATTCTCCGTCAATATGTTTGTACTTCTACTTCTGTTCGAATTTAAAAAAATTAATCATCAAATTTTGATTGAATTTCCTTCATGAAAAGATAAAAAGTTTGAAAAAAAAATCTCGAAACATTTTTATTAGGAATAATTATAGCTATATAGCTATGTAATAATACATTTTTTATATCGGTGTTAAATGGCTCATGCGATACCTAATCAAGTCAATTCGAGCGTCTTCAAATTTCATTTACTCTTATTAAATGAAGGGCTCTTATGGTCAGTGGTTTGGTTTGGTTTGATTACCATCATCGTAAACTGATTCATGATAATCCATATCATATCCATTCCTCCCGTGCGTGGATTTGGATGTACTTATGTGGATATGATTAAGTTTCGATTTGGTTTAATTCCTCCGAGGAGATGAATTGAATCTGAATTGAATTGACTTGACTTGAACCGCAAGCTTTTGCAATGCTGAGTTTAATGTAATGCTGTGCTATTACTTATATGTATTAGTATTACTTTTCACGAGTACGAGTTTAATAATCCCATATCAATTTTGATATACCATAAACCACCACCTCCACAAAAACCACATATCCATATCCATTTTATCTTCTAATTACTCAGGGAAAATTGAGCTTTCATTGCATTGCATTTTGCAAATTCTTTGAAAACTTTATAATTTGAAAAAAATGCAATGCACTTGCTTAAAAGTATTTTTTTCATGCCCTCATCAAATGAGCTGCTGCCGCTGCTGCTGCAGTTGCTCCGCTATAGTATTTATCACTTCGAAATCTTATCAAATTCCCTCTACCCCCATCCATAATATAATGCAATTTTAACAAAGGGATTTTTAAGTCGTGGTCTTAAATACATGCTGTGTACTGTACCTCATTCATTTTATTTATCAGAATCCACTGATCAGTTCGCAATTCGCAAATAATAACGCGAGCACTAGACAGTAAACTAAACTAACACCCAACATCAGCATCAGCAGCAAGCAAACCGCAACTCAAAAGGCTCGACTATTCTCAAATTCACACTTTTTTCAAGCGATTCGCGATTATTGCTGTTGCTGTACACTTCATAGGCAGGCATTTATTTTCATTCACGCTCTTTTGCTCAAAAAAAGTCTCAATCTGAAATGGTGCGAATGAAAGGCTAGCCCTAGCCCATGAGTGTAGCTTTTAACAATGCACATGATGATGAGTATGACGCTGACGCTCAATAATGAAAACGGTGGTGAGTTGAGTGGAGTGGAGTAAAAAAAAGTTGGTCAGTTTCATACTAAAATCTCATTAGTTGAACAAAGAGCATTGGTGGTGGTGGTGGATGGTGATGGCGGAGTGTGGATGTGTGTGTGTTAGTATTTGTGCATCATAAAAAATATATATTCCTGAGTCCTGAGCTTCGGCTCCCTCACTCAAACTGAAATGAAGTGGTGAGCGATGCGATAATGATTTGGTCAAAGGGAAGGTAGTGGTGGTGGCGGTGCAGTGCTCCGTGATCATGATAAGATAACCAATCATCGGTGTCTTAAATATCGGTGCAATTTTTTTGAGTTTGGTGATGATGATTGATTTGATCAATCATTGATCATTCATGATGTGCAGCGCAAAAAATAATCTCAAATTTTACCGTACATTTCACAATGTATAATTAGTCAGAAACAGTTCCCTTCGGATTGGGAAATGATGTGGAGTGAAAAGAGTCATAAATCCTAATTCCCAGCATGATTTTTAGAAATTTGTCTATTTCCAGGAGAGGAGGCCTGAATGAGTGAGAGTGACTTTTAAATCAGCTCTGATTGAACAGGAAGAAGAGATTTAATATTTCCCCCTGATTCAAAAAAGTGACAACCTTAAAACCAAGTTTTATTCAAAGAAATAAAATATGGAGTCTACAAGTTTAGTCGCCCTTCCGGGCTCAAGGCTTCCTGAAATGCTGGGAAACTTCCATTTGGACAACCACCACATTGAAGAGTGGTCAGACCCCTCGGAGCCTGGACTCAAGCACCGCGGCAGGAAGGAAGTTGGCAAGTGGGTCAACTTGGAGAAGAACGCGGACATTCACTATCAAAAGGTAAAGTAATAGGAAATTCCTTTCACATTAACAAATTTTTTATTTGTACTTTCTCATGGTCGGGAGAGGGAAGCACGAGTTGCTCGTAAATCTACTGCCCACAAGGGAAAAGCGTCCCCACCCAGATTTTTCTTTATTGCTATAAAAACCCTGTTGCTGCGACGAATTATTTTCTTTCTTCTGAAATATTTTTTCCTCCCGTATCATATCGCATCGGATAAGCTAAACTTAAGTACATTCCCTCTATTTCATCTAATCATCAGTGAATTAAATTGACGATAAGCTGTATCATCATCACATCATAATTTACGTATTAAAACCTCACAATTTCTCATTTAGTGTCGTCGGTGATGGTGTCCGTCGTACTGAAAAAGAAAAATGGAAAGTATAAGTGTGACGGTGTTAAAACACACAAGACAATAAAATAAATTCGGTAAACTCATAAATGTTGCAAACGTGAAATGTTTTTCTATATATGTAGAGGGCGAGCTAAAATAATAAGCGGTTCACATTTACATTAATTTGCACATTCACAACTCATTTAATTCATTATCATTATCATGGATACACTACGTTTGCAACATAATAATTATTGCTTTTGGAAATTTAAATATTAAGCTTCCCTACATTTTGAGAGGATACGTCAATAAGTGATTTCAAGTTAATTTCTGGCATCGCCACTTCCCATATTGGAAAACCTATAAATTGCATTTCACTCATTTTTTTAAATTTTCGAAATTTTTGACATTTGGCCTTTGTTGACGACCCTTAACACTGAGAACAATCGTATGACGTAGAACTCATTTAGATTCATATATGCTATAATGCATAAGCTATATAGGCAAAAAATAGTGATTTTACGTTTGACCTAGTGACCTGAAATTTGATAGACTTCTTAGTGAAGGTGAAGAGAACCTATGTAACAAATTTCAGCTCAATCGGACATTCTGTGCGGAAGTTTGGGGCCCGTACGGTCGGATGGACGGACATATACGCGATCCTATAATGTAGCGTACTACGTTTGCAACACAATAAATGTTTATTGCAATGCACCACAGTTTACATTTTGCGAATCTTCACACCTTCCTTTGTCTTTGTCCCCCAAAGAAATTAGATGCGGATGTAGACACAAGACAGTTTTTATTATTCAGTATCGTATCGTCATCCAATCCATTGTTGGGAAATGACTTTGCTTTCCAAACCATTTCTTTTTTTTCGATGACGAAGATGACTATGACGATACATGACATAATGACCTTCAAAAAATTTGCACTAATTGTCCTATTGATGAATCAAATCGAGTTCAAACAATTTACAGAAACTTTTTTTTGACTCTATTATCTGACTGGGATGAATTCGCTGAAAAGTTTGTAAAAAAGGAACAATTTTTTGAAAGGATTTTGCTACTATTATTTAATTTTCCTTTCGTGCCTTAAAGCATTCTTGGCGGCGGCGGCTGGCTGAAGAAGAAGCTAGAAGCTTACAGCTCACGTACTGTACTACAATAGATATATTTTTTTATTATATCATCACCCTCAATTTTCCGACTCGGCCGATACAATGCCAATGGAATAGGCAGACAAATAAAAAAATAACTACAAATTTTTTCAGACGTGGGGCAACATAAACTCAATCTAGATGGATGGGTTTACGTAACAAGAAATTCTCTGTATAATCCATAATAAAAATAATGAAGAAGATGTTGTTGTTGTTCTGACTGTAGCGTTGCGCGTAGGCTTCTTCATCTTCCCACAAGGCATTTCATTTAAGCATTGTTCAAATTTTTCAGGTGAAGA
>JAHZNI010004223.1:0-12508 GCA_027744415.1 Seira ritae | reverse complement strand
AAACGTGTGCGAATATTTTGTTCAGCTTTTCGATTGTTGTCCGTTTACCTGTTAATTTTTTATTTTCTTTTATATTGAAGTTCGGAATTTCGTAAGATGTTTAATTTATCCTCACCATTTGGTCTCCGGTAGATTTTCATGCAACGAATGTGTTCATTTATGTACTGAACCACAGTATTTGTCTTCCTTATGACGAAATATACAATAAAACAGGCGTATGTCATCGCAATAAATGCATAGCCCACTATTCCCATCCGATTCTTTTGATCATCATCATTGTTGAACTCTAAACGTTTTCTGTAACTGTTTACAGCAATCTGGCATAGCAAAGTTATTGCAAAAATGTAGACACCTATAATTTTAATGAAGAAGATTTTGCATGACCTCCCTGCTTTTGTCACCATCCGCCTATCCTTTACATCGAAATAGAAAGGAAAGCAGCCAATGAAATTTATCCAGCTGCAGTATTTCAGAAACAAGGAATGGTTTCCGGAAAGCATTTTGGAGCCCCAAATATCACAAGCAGGATTTTGATCGAAAAAAATGCGTAGAATTAAGTTCGTGCTCGACTGGTAAAGGGGTACTTAAATAGGTTGGTATTCTTCGTATTAATTAATATCGACGTGTTGTGATTGAAAACCTGGCCGCCTGTCAATTTTTCGAGCAGTTGACGCCAACAGCCAATAAATATTTGGTATGAAATGACTGTGCTTGTTTAAAGCCCAAACTGATTGGTGTGGCTTATTTTTACCACAAGTTGTCTTGAAGCAGCAGTCAAAAAGCCTGGATATACCCAAAATATTTATGATTAAAATGAATTCTTAGTCTCACCTCGTAAATGGTTTCCTGAATATTATACTATTCTTGGTATTAATTATTGGCAATGCAACGAGCTCTGATCAATAGCCTGACTGTCAATTTGCTGACGCCAATGGAAATATGGACCTGGGGAATAACTTCCCTACTTTTAGGGCTCCCCTTGCAAGTTAATAAATAAAAATAAATATGTACCTATGTATTACGTATGTATGCTTGACGTTTTGGTACATATAAAATGACAACTTGCCAAAGGTCAAACTACTTTTCGAAAAATTGTCTCGGAGCACTTGGTCAACAAATAGCCTTGAAATGTCGAAAACATTTGTAATGTAACTCATATATTATTGCTACTTATTATTGCGTTTTAGTGTACCAGTTGGAGATAAGCCATAAAAAATCTCAGCGTTCTCCTTTTTCCCCTGAAGTGCCCGAATATATTGAATATTGAATAATATGTTGAACTTGCGCGTAGCGTATCTGTACATTTTTATCTGATATTTGTAATTTTTTACCAAAATTTAGCCCGAGCAAATCTTCATCTGAGTATTTATTGATCTTTTTACAAGTCAAGTTAGAACATTTTTGTTAAAAAAAGTTAGAATATTTTTGCTCGCCATCGTTCAACAAAAGACAGAAGCAAACATTTGCATATACATTTTGTTTTCAAAAATATGCATAACACGTGTTGCATTGCATTGCATTGCATATGTTCCATGATACGGAATACGTATAATGGTTTTTGCTATATATTTTATATAATTCGTGGAATTACTCTCTGCTTTGTTCCATAAAATCAGCGTCTTGCAAAGTATTTCATAAACACAATGCAAGTTACTACAAGTTGCATTTACTAATGCAAGTTCTTATCTGCTTACTTACCCATTGAGTATATATTACTTGATTAAGTAATTTATCTAAAAAATAAAAATGCAATCAAATGTTTTTAATTGTACTGTACTGTAGAATCATTTGTACGTGATTGGACCTTTCTTCATTTATTCTATTCTATACAGTAGACGAAAACATCTATTTCGTTGGATTTTTAAACAAGGCCAGGTCATATTTTAAGCACAATTGTGGCAACACATTTAAGGGAAATAATCCTACACATTTAGCATGTACATACTCAAAAAATGTGTCAATAATATCGTGGTTATATATGATGATCATATATTGAAGAGTCAGTTTTTAGAGGGGTTTTGCCTTTCCACTCCCGCAGGGGACGTGAATTTCAACGATAAATTCTCTAAATGCTCAACATATATGTATGTTAGAAAAAATTTTGTGAGCAAAAACAATTTTGTTATATACTCACTCACTTACAAATCATCGGTTGCAAGTACATAAAATTAAACTCCCTACTGAACTTTGGCATTTGTTTCAATGCAACAGTAGTTAAATAATACTTTAGTTTCTATATAACCACTAAATTTTGTTAAATTGTCAAAAATATTCAATATGTGCAAGTATGCGGTCTGTAAACACAATTCAACAACTTTCATTACTGATCACTACTTATTATTTATGTGCTCTCTATCTATATCTATGTAAGAGCGAGTCTGAGTCTGACTCCAATTCTTGAGATGGTAGAACATGTTGCATCGATTATTTTAAGCTAAGTGGTTTGTATAGTAGGGAACGTTAGCGTACATAATTATCTATTATGTTGTAAAAGGACAGCATTAAGGTTTGATATGTAATTGACTAAATTAAACAGTTTACTGTTCAAAATAATTTTAGACTAAGGACGCCGTAATTCATAGCACAAGTATTGAATTTACATAAAATGATTTGGCCGGAACGGAAGGGAGCTTCCAAAAGGATTCACAAATTACATACCAGGTAAGTGAATCGCAATGGAAACAATTTAAAAGGAGTTGAACTACTTGATTTATTGATCCAAAAAAAAGTTTGGCCTGCTTTATTTATTTAACCAATCTGATAATCTCTCAAGAGGATGTATGCATGTGACTGTTACTGCGCTTGGGAAAGTCGCTACGCGTTTATATCTGTACCTCATAAAATTAAACTTATCTTGGTTATTTTACATTCCAGTCATAAATAAATATAATATAGTGGACCTGTCGATGTGTATCGATGACGGATTGCGATTTTTGACAGAATTATCTGTCGTGCATAAGAGAAGGAAAGGACTTCAGCAAGCCATTGATTACAAACGTGAGTTGAATTTGCATTATTTGCCACTGCCACTATCGTAATAAAAACTTTCCACAATGACTAATAATTAACGTGAAAACTAAAAGATCTACTTTGTGAAATGTAGATCTTCTCAGATTTATAACGTTTTATAATACGATGACGATAGGCATTGTCTCAAAATAGCAGCACCATGACGACCACTGTGACCGAACGCAAAAACATCAAAATACAGAAAAACTCATTCGTGACTACTCATCTCAAGCGAGCATGGAACTTACATAAAACCATGTTTTTATACTCAATTTATCCATACCCGGTACACTTATCTATCTCCAAGGAAATACGCATTTGTTGGGATATCATCACGATAAAAAATCTCTGGAAATATATCCCATTTCTCGTTGCCGAAATAATAGTCACATTTGCCATTGGCCTTGGCTCGTGTGTTTTTGTTCCAATGATTCAGCTTTTTCGTCCAGTGGGGCTTATTCATGTTTTACACATCACCATTTGCATTACTCTGGGGACTTGCGCCGCGTTAGAATGTGGCACTTACTTAGTTGCGTATTTTGATGTCGGTGCAGTAAACTGTCTCAATCAAATGTTTATGATGGAACGAAGAGGTATTTCATTATTCAGTTTAAATGTAATACTGGTAAATATGTACGTTCCAAATATCATAATATAATTGCAGGATCTCAAGCGACGAACAGTTCCCTGGCTAACATCTTGGGCTTGACTATCTTAAGCGTTCACTTAGCTACAATAGTTATTTGTCCATGCCTGATAACTCTTGGCGTTCTTGCAGATTTGGATCCATTTTTTATCGATTTCGAATTCATTCTAGATTCACCTTACTACCGGTCCTTATCATCGATCTTGGTCTCCCTATTGATCCGTTTTCTTCTCGGACTCGTGTGCGTGTTTGAATTTTCAAGGTATATTACTCTCGTCGCCATACTTGGACTTGGATTTATTTTCACCGCATTTACAATGTTAAAGATCTTGACAAATCCTAGCTCAAAATCATCTGAGACAGAAAAGTTAAAAATATATAGAGAACTCCGCATAATTATAAAGCGAGCTGACTTTTTGATTCGAAACTTCGTATTTTTATTCCTAAGTGCGGCGCAAATTGTGATGGTTATGTTGATTTGGCTGTGCTTTAAATGTACGGAATTTTTGCCGGGGTTTGTGTATTTTTGTGTTGTTGTCATAAGTGGCTTTTCGGTAATTGCCCTAATTTTATTCATACCGATGTTAGTAGTTGTTAACGTTGAAAGCCAAGTCTTTGTGAAGATGAAGAGAGCCACGTTTCGTAACTTTAACGGACAAGGTCAAAACCGGCATTTGTACTTAAATTGGTTAGCCCAGAGAATGTTGCATATTCGGTTTGGAGAGTATTTTCTACTAGATCGAGAAACACCTTTGCATTTCTTTGCAACATTAATGACGAACATTACCAATGCAGTCCTTCTAATTGACCCATAACCTTTTTAAACATGCTTGGTATGGAGATATCTAGATAGATCAACTTAATGAGTTACTGCTATTTGGACTGCGGAAGACAATTTAAAATAAAACAGCCGGGGTTATTGTCTACATGATTACATGATCTGATGTTATCTTCTTTAATATTTTTTCTGGTTACCTGATGTTATTAAACTGGTCGCATGTAATATTTCGTACATACATTTTGTAACTTCAGAACTTTTTAAATTTTTATGTTTTCTTAATTCATTCATATAAATTATTTAGCATAAGGTAAATACTTGCATAGGTACTAGGTAAGTGAAGTGAAATTCAACGCCACAACGCCAACAGCAGAACAATAGTTGGCAGTGTGGAAATGACTGGCTTGTCAAAGTCAAAGCTGATTGGCGTCGCCTATTTTGATTTTTCCAAGTTGCCTTGAAGCAGCGTTCAAAATTTAGCCTTGCTATGGCGACAGTATTTGATGGCTTCCTAAATATTATGTCATTCTTGGTATTAATTATTGGCAATGCGACGAGCGGTGACCAGTGATCACGAGTCTTCATGTCTATATCTCCAGTTGTTGACGCGATAAAAATATGCATTTTTGATGGTTTGGTATAAAATTGCTGGGGTTTCGATGGCCAAAATACTGGGGTGACGTTTTTGATTAATAAGTTGTCGTGCAGAACTTGGCGAATCGGTGGATCCTTGATATGACGAAAATATTTGTGATGTTAACTAATATGAAAGCACGTGTATGCAAATTGAATATAATATTAGGAGTATAATATACCTATGTAGTTTCTGTTGCAACCGGATTTTTATTTTGGATTTTATTTTGCCGACCCGTCAGAAGCTATGATCATGTTTGTTGCAATAATATGCAATTCTAACTTCTTACTTAACACTTTGCAAACAATTACAATAAATCAACTTTGGGAGATCTCTATTAAATTATTTTACCTATCAAGGATTAAATGTTGAAAAAACCAGGGACGTATTTCTAGTGAGGAGTTGACCGTTTTCGGAGGTACTTTTAAGGTACTTTTCGGAGGACGGAACTTTTACGTAGGAGCATACGTTTTATACTTGAAGTCCCCTTCACTACCCATCACTTCGTGATGTGCTGAAAGCTACGTACATTATCGGGATGACGTACTAATAGCTAAACTCGAAAATTTTCCATGTCAGCAAAATGTGAGTAAGTTTAGCGCAGGGAATAAATATGACCCTCAAATATCAGATCCACGATGCCTAGGACGCGCTACTATTTTAATTTGATCGAATTTCATTTCATGTCTTGATTTTTTGAGTCTCCATTTAGTTTTTCTTAAATCATCGTATTTTATACTTATTAGTAAGTAGGTAAACAACTCACGTAGTCGCATGGTAAATTCCTTCTTCTTATATAAATGGAGTTATATAGGTTCAAATATTTAGTTTCCAAACTATTTTGTTTCAAGTCACGCCTTCAGTTGGTCTGCTGAGAGGAGTAAGACTGTAAAATCATCAAAATCATGAGTCTTTTGTGTGTGAAATCCATTTGATTTCTATGTATTTACAAACCAACCATAGATTTGCTAATATTATGTACTTTATCTACATATTATTTATGCAAGACAATGTATTTCAGCAGTCGAATTTGGTCTAAGGTAGATAGAACATGTCAGGGGTATTATGGGACATGCATCAAATACTCAGGCGCTATATCAAAATAATTAAATTAAAAGTAAATGAATGCTGGAAGTACCTGAGTTCATATTCATATAAATGATTAGATATTTATTAAAATGAATTTTGTCGTTCGATAAGTAAGACGGTTAAATGCAGGCGTAATACGTTAGTTAAACATTTTATATGTATTACAATAACATTAAACAAAACAATCCATTTAGAATTAGTTATTGACATCTATTCGACGGCCAATGTTTTTTTAAAAAGATTACGTCAACGTTTTTTTTTGATAGCGAAAAGTAATTTAAATTTAATTATTGATAGCATAATGGATATTATATACTTATATAACAAATCAACGAGCCTTCATTTGAGTTTCAGTACATGTTTTCTAATTAATTTCTAAAACTCATTTTTATATTGACAACTTCGATCGTTAAGTACTTGGACTTACATAGCTAAATATAATTTACTTGAAACGTACATAATTCGCAAAATAAATCATAATCGAATAGCTCCATCTTTGACACTCGCTAAAATCGACCAAATCTATTTAGTTAAACTGCACAGGTATATTAGTCTATTGCAATTTTCCACAGAACCTAGTCTAATCCGAAACGAGAAGCTACGTAAAAATATTTGACATAAGCTTAAATGACATAAAAAACAAGAAATATAGCTAAATGTAATCAAATAGATGCTTTATCTTCAAAACTGAGTTCCTGTCGCCCTCAAACCTATAGCGTTCAATGTAGAAGTTTAACCGTTAAAAGTAAAAGGATTTTTATTCTCCGCTTGACTTGCAAAAAAGTAAAGAAGGTAGATCGTCCACTGTTAGGACTTACATGAGTCGTAAAAAGCAGATCCAAATGATGCAATATAGTTGACCAGGAAAATCAGTACTTACCTACAGGATCCGCTAATCTTCACAACCGTCGCATGCATGCTCACTGGTTAGCTAAACTTAGATTTAACCTATAGTTTTAGAGAAGGGTTCGGTTCATGGTTGGCTTTGATGGGCTTTAGTTCTTGCGAGTAAATCTGTAAAGCTGAATATTGCTATTTTAATATCCATTTCTACAATGAATTTCTTAGTGGTCCTTGTCTCTCGTTTGTTACGAGCACATATTCCAAAATTAAGAATATTCATCCCCTTTCTGATGTGGAGTCGTATAGATACGACGAAGTTTCCTCCCTCAACGTACTTTCCTAATATTCCAAGTCTGGATCAAGTACTGTCTTTGTGGAATGATTTGAACTGTCTTATGGTTTTGGACAACTTTCAGGGAGTCGAATTACCCCAGTTCTCGTCACCAGTTATCCTAAGACGTCCCATACCCACCGTTGCCATAGGCAACATGTATAATGTCTCTGTAAATGATGTACTTACAGCAAGAGTGCTATGGCTGTCCCAGGTAGGCAATGGTTCAAATCTTATGCAGATTTACAATAATCCAAACCATCTCTCCAGATTCCACCATCGATACGAATCCAGAGATGAGCCAATAGATAAAAATGATGCTCAAAGTTCGGGCGTCACCATCAACTTACTGAATTACTCTTCCTTTTCCAAGCCATGGAATTGTCTTGCTTCAATTCAAATTTTCCCACCCACATTTCTAATTAGATATTCATACACTTACTTTCCCTTTCCGTTAGTTTATCCGCCCCACGTGAGGTATTACATGCAGTTCTTAGTTCCGTCTCACAAGCTGCCATACATTAGAGTGATGATCCACTTGGATGATATGCACCCATCCGATTTCACCATCAGGGAACTTCTCGATGATAACCTAAAGCAACTAATCGAAATGCCAGATCTGAGACACGAAGTGCTTATCGCCATTCAAGTGACACCAGCCCTAAACCGGTCCACTGGAATGATAGCAAGATATGTAGATATCATCAATCGCTGTGACGAGGAGAACATGGATTGCTTAAAATACGACAAAGTTCCCATTCAGTCTATTGGAAACATCAATTTCATTCTGTCAATGTATCCAAAGTACAGGCAGTGGAATTTAATTGATTACGAAAGTATAAATGAGGAAGGATTAGAGCATCATTTGGACCTTTGCAGCAATCAAATATCTCAGAGACCACGCAAGCCTCTTCTCAGTATCTCAGCTGCAAACGCTCATGCAAAACTGCAACACGCATACGCTCATCTTATGCAAAATATACTGGGAAACTATTCCTACAATATCGCCTCATCATTTGGTAAAAAATTGTGCAAGAATGACAAAGTCGTGAGACCAGATTTTGGGATGATGTTTAAGAACACTCCGTTAATCATTTCTTTCCGAGAGAGTTCAAGAGTTTCCGACTTATTCAATTCAATTGTTGAACAACACAATATATATCTAAAGTGGTTCAAATGCATGTCGCAGTCATAGTCATGTTATGTGCCACGACATTTAAACCTGGTTCTGTTCTGTGTCATCAAGTCAAATTTGAAGAATATTTCATCTAAATTATAATGTTTTTCATTAGAACTTTGATTTATGACAGTATCATCAAACTTGGAATACTTGTGTAAGTAATCGAGGTAAAGGTAGAGTATGCACACGCATTTCAGTCTTCTTCGAAATAGGTAATGCCAAACATATCTAGTGTAGAGCTACTTGAGTACTTAAGGTCAATGTTATTTCAGTTTAGAAAGAAGAATCAGTTTCAGTTTGCATCGAGCATCCGGTGAAAACCAATTAACCTTTCATCGAAACAAGATTATTTATTATGAATGTTTTTTCGAGTCTGTCTTACGACCTCCTCGTTTCATAGGTGCATGATATACACTTTTGCATTTTGCATACGCGATATGTTATGCACTTTCACCGAGATCTAAAATTTTAAAGATATATTTTCCATCGACTTTAAATGGAGTTTTGTTGGACGTCAGACTTGCTGAAAAAATAAATAAACATTGTGAAGAAATAACAAGCAACTTTAAGTTATGATCACGCAGATAGGTAAATAAAATACCAGACCCGACCAGTACAGATTTAAAAGGTATGCAAAATGTTGACTCGTGCTCAGAGTTTAGAAGCAATCTACGATTCTGAAATCCAATACCCATGCATCCCGTTCGTTTCCATTTTTTGTGCATATAATGCGTGTTTAGTGACCTGTGATTTTTGCATCTTAGTATATTACATTTGAAATATTAAATGACATGACATCAATTTTTTCCTGTGATAAGCCTTAACAAAATGGACGACACCAATTGGAGACTTGGAGCCAAAATAGTTGCAATAATTGATATTGTATAATTCTTTAATTATATTTGGATATTTTTTTAGATTACGGAGATTTCATCCATGTTCATATAAATAATTTTAGATAATTTTTGGTGTCTCTCTGATTTGCGTGGGAATACTGGCCATCATCTACATCACATTGTGGTTCCTTGTTCAAGCGGAGAAAAAGAAGGAGATAAGTCAGGACCTGAGAGATTGGGACAGTGACCTTTCCGAGGAAACGTTGAGACCAACTGGGCAAAGATCTTCTTTCGATGTTCAGGCCCTGTACACCCTCTATAACGGTACGTGAATGAAGTCGTTTTTTCATGAAGGCTACATTATTTCTAATAAAAAAAATTTTTCTTCCTACTTAAGTTTTAGACGGAATAAATCCTCGCTTTCTCATTTCTCTTCTGGGGCTCTGTTCGCTGATTAGACTCTATGCGGCTGTTCTACTCTTTAAATCGACAAACATAGCTGCGATTGTACATTAAAATTCAATTCATATTACTCTTTCTTGGGAGCGAACCTTCTATTTTCAGTTATTCTATTTAAATTAAAAGATTCAATTTAACTGATTTTTAAAGAAATCACGACCCTCCAAATGTCTACGGAAAGCAACAGTTTGGCGAAATGTGAGCATCTTATTCCTACTGTTTGAAATCATCATCGGATTCACCACTCACTATTACGTCTTGATCGCCGTCCCCATCGCTTTGCGCTTCCTTTTCATGATGCTTACATCCGCCTACATGAGGGAGCTTAGACACATGAATGATCCACCTACATTGTACATAAATGGACAAGAAATGTCCAGAAATGGGGTACGCTGAGACATCCTTCTTTTTCCAGTTTTAAACTTGGATATATTACAGTTTTAACGTTTTTCTAATGTCACAGGAAGAAAGGCATTTCGAGGAAATGTCTGGACGCCAGTTTAGCAGTGAGTCATGGTCGGTGGCTGCAGGTATTATAATACTGATTTTTTGTGTTTATCTGATCATTGTCATTGGCATTATGTATACCATATAATGGATAAACATTAATCTTAAGGCTATTCGTCGGAGCTACAATAAAATTTACCGAAAATTTGATTTGATGTATGTATTGATTTATTTAAGTACAGCCAATTTCACTAAATAATTTAAGCTATATCGGCCGGTCAAACTATTGACCTACCTTCTTGAAAAAGTTAACATCAACAGCTTGACTTAAAGTACTTTCTCTGTTTTTTCTATTGCAAAAAATAAATTTATGCAACCTAAGCACTGGCTTGTGTATCTAGACCTTCATGAACTCAAATCGATGTATTCCCGGAAGTCGCGAAAATTGTGATTTTATCATATCCCATCATTAATATTTGAAAAAACATATTTTAAACATTTCAGATATGAAGTAAAAAAGTAATTCAATATTATGTACTTTTCCCTTACTTTCCATGTTCCTCCCTTTCTTTTGCAGTTTGTTCTTCGGCTACTTCTCAGGATTCACAATTTTTCTGAACTCGATCGCTCAACATGTACAAATTCAGCAATTTACTGCTGAAATTGCTCCATATTCAAAATAAAATCTACCATCTCACGGCATCAGTCCCATTTATCTATGACCATCATCAAGAACGTTACATAATTGTAATGCATAAGCGACTTCTCCCCGAGGCCATCTTCCTCTTTGGCTATTTCCTTCACTTGTTCTACACCTTCGTTAATTTATTAAGGGAAGGGAAAGTTAGAGAAATAAATTATATTTTTGTGTCTGTCGTAGCCTTCGGCATGCTTTCCTGCATGAATTTTTTCTTCATTTACAAGCGAGAACCTTTCCTGACTGCCCTGAATGGGCTAATTACATTCTCCAGAATAATAGCAGGTATGCATATATTATATCATGCACATTAATAAATTTGCAAGAGTCAAAATAAATGACAAAGCTAAAATCTCCCTTTTCAGAAAAATTTCGACCTGGTTATAATCCTAACAAATGCAGGATTAATTTCTACTGGGATGTGATCACAATAGCAAACATAGTCCAATTCTCTACTCTCCCCGTGATATTATCCCTCCACTTCTTCATATTCCCCCGGGATCATACTTACCCCGTTCGAAACTTCATCGACTTCACTTGGGCTGGCGTGACTGCGTACATTCTCTTCGGCATTTTGAATGCCTACATGATGCTGAAGGCTTGTTTTGTTTTCGCCTTCATGACAAACACTAATATTTTCCAGTACGTCCTTCTTCTTGAGATTTTCAAAAATGAATTTCGCTTCCCGAGGGGGAACGTGAATAAACCGAACCATTACAAAACCATTAAAAAGTTCCGCACACAACCTCACATATTTCATAATTACAGGACGCTTGAGATCATAATGAATTACCTTAACCTCACTCTAGGGACTTTAATTCCCATTTGTCACGTTGTATTAGCAAAGCTTGCCATATTTGTTCATGTGATGCTCATCGTCTTCTGGACAAAATTGACTTTTCTTAATCATGTCATCATGATATCGAGTGCTTTAATTGGTGAAGTATTTTGGACCGTATTTCTGGACTTCACTGGAAAGATTGCAAAACATAATTTGAAGACTAGGAATTCATGGAAGTTTACTTCGAATTTTGTTGCCAAAAGGGAAATGGACAGGTTTAAGAGGTCCTGTCGTCAACTGACTTTTCAATATCAAAAGGTTTTTGTTATAAAGCGAGCTACCTGCCTTTCATTTTTAAAGCTTTTGAGCAGAAGTACTTTTCGTGCTTTGGTGGCAATGAATAAGAATAAACCTTAGCCATAAATACTTCTTCAAGTAAATCATTTTTCCTCCATTAGCATAACCCAACCTTTCAAATTCCACCTCATAGCCCAACTTTTCGTAGAAGGATTGTGCTCCTTGGAAATCCATAGTTCCCACAGTTGCAAAAGAACACTGTTTCCGCTTTCCCATCTCATGAACTTTCTCCATCAAAATTCTTCCGATTCCTTTTCCTCTGCAACTTTCATCCACCCACAACTGGTCTACGTAAATCGATTCGTATACTATGGATCCGTTACAGCCTCCAATGAGAATTTGGAACATTATGCTCAAAAGGGCCATTCAGATTTTTGGACAAATTATATATCATTCGATTGGAAATCATCTAAGGAATCAT